>SJXQ01010307.1:359664-410429 GCA_006408695.1 Aepyceros melampus | reverse complement strand
TTTTAATAGCTGAGTAATACTCCATTGTGTATATGTACCACAGCTTTCTTATCCATTCATCTGCTGATGGACATCTAGGTTGCTTCCATGTCCTGGCTATTATAAACATTGCCGCAATGAATATTGGGGTACACGTGTCTCTTTCAATTCTGGTTTCCTTGGTGTGTATGCCCAGCAGTGGGATCGCTGGATCATAAGGCATTTCTATTTGCAATTTTTTAAGGAATCTCCACACTGTTCTCCATAGTGGCTGTACTAATTTGCATTCCCACCAACAGTGTAAGAGGGTTCCCTTTTCTCCATATCTGTCTCTCACCTGGATAAAACTAATTGTGAAATAAGATTAAGAATTCCAGGACTGATTTTCACACTTAAGCATGTGTGCATGCTCAGTTGCTTGAGTCATGTCTGACTCTGTGCCATCCTTAGACTGTAGCCCGCTAGACTCCTCTGTCCATGGGATTCTCCAGGCAAATACTGGAGTGGGTTGCCATTTCCTCTTCCAGGGGATCTTCCTGATCCAGGGATCGATCCCACATCTCTTAAGTCTTCTGTATTGGCAGGTGGGTTCTTTACCAGTACCGCCACCTGAGAAGCCTGACACTTAAGCATGCATTCATGCCTATATGCAACTTATATCTCAAGTACTGGGTAATTATTAGACAAGGGATACTAGCTTATTCTTCTGTATCTAGATAGAAGAAACAGATAATTTATTAAAAATTAAGTGACTTCTCAAAGGGAGATGGGGTGAGATAGAAAAGCAAAGGATTACTTTAGTATATTTACTTGTAGGCTCAGGTGAAAACATACATAAATCAATATGAAAACAAAATCACTGTTCATAATTTTTGCAAAAAAAAATTAGAATAAGAGAAATGCCAGGAGAATAAAGACAGGAAAATTTAGTGGCATTTAAATGGGGGTGGGGGATTGGGAGTACCCTCTGTAGCATGAGAGAAAGTGAAAGTTGCTCAGTGGTGTCTGACTCTCTGTGACNCTGTTCATAATTTTTGCAAAAAAAAAATTAGAATAAGAGAAATGCCAGGAGAATAAAGACAGGAAAATTTAGTGGCATTTAAATGGGGGTGGGGGATTGGGAGTACCCTCTGTAGCATGAGAGAAAGTGAAAGTTGCTCAGTGGTGTCTGACTCTCTGTGACCCCATGGACTATACAGTCCATGGAATTCCCCAGGCCAGAATACTGGAGTGGGTAGCCTTTCCCTTCTCCAAGGGATCTTCCCAACCCAGGGATCAAACCCAGGTCTACCGCATTGCAGAAGGACTCTTTACCAGCTGAGCCACAAGGGAAGCCCCTGTAGCTTATAGACAGGTAAATTTAGTGTCAGTTCCTTACAATAAACTCAAATGGAATAATAAAACTTTAAAAGAAAACTGATAATGTCCGGGGTGCTCCGTGAATTCACCAAGATTAAATCACACCAAATTATCTCATTTGACTTTTGTACTTTTTAGTTTAGTAGATATGCTCGTTGCCATGAAAAGTAAGTAAGTTCATCAGAACCATCTTGTGACGTTTTCAACTAGTCAGTAAATGCCTTTCCCCAAACTTGCTTAGTCTCCCAAGGAGTTACACCATCACCCTTCCCCACCACACACACACCCACCATCTGAGCATCATTGTCTAAAGCTCATCCCATTCTGTGCAGCATTTGAGAAGCATTACTCACAGCAAGAGGCCATGGATAGGAGTGTGTTCCACATGTGAATGGTTTACAGGAGAAAAGTTGAAGAATTATTTAATTAAAATGGAAAAAAATGATGATCGTTTCTTAAGCATATGTACCTGTATATTCCAGATAAGAGTTTGGAATGCATTTTTTTCCTATCATGTATTTAGGTTTGAGCACAGAATCTAGCCTTTAGTGGATATTCAGTAAATTTTTATTGACTGAAAGAGTGAAGGAGAAAGAGTGAGAGTTAGAGAAGATATAAATATACACATATAAAAATCATCTTAATTATGATTATCCTTTCCTTGATAGATGAGAAAATTGAGGTTAGTGAAAGATTAAATATCTTGTCAAGAGTTATGAAGGAAAAATATGATAATGCATGTCTCTTTACTTTTTGGCTTCCTATATATAATTATAGATGAATATATATCTATGTATATTATAATTAGAGAGATGGATATAGGTATCTTTGGACAGTGCCTGACATGAATATGTACCCAATAAATAGTATCTGTTTTTAGCTAATACCATTATATCATAGGACATCAACTTCCAGCTTGTACTCATAAAGCCATCGTATAAATACTATGTCTGGTTCTGGGCAATTTGTTTTAAGAGTAATATCCATAAAATACAGTGTGACCTGCTTGGGTAATGTGTTGGTATCCACTTCCTATCAAACCATGTGCAAGTCATATAGCCCTTTGTTGAAGATGTTCTATGAGTGATTTGAAGGAAGACCCTTGGCCACTAAGATTTCAAGTATTTCAAGGTTGCTCAGGTGGAAAATAATTCAACTCAGTGTTTGATAATCAGGCAGTGCAGTTATGATGAAAGATAACATGTCTGTGTAATTATGAATTAGTGTTTAACTTATAAAAGTGTTCCTCATTGGACAATAAATTATATGATTACCCCATATCTCGATTAAATTAGTAATAATGCAGAAGAAGCACATTTAAATTAACCATGGGACAAATGTTTAAGTGTTTGAGGTCTTGAATGATGAAATAGGTTTCCTTTTGAAATTATGACTTGATATTACTGGAAATATTCAATTTGATTCAGGACAATGACTCAATGTAAAAGATGATTCATTTATTGGATTGGAAGCTAGATTAGCTGCACATTTGTACATCAGTTACATATAATCTAATATAGAACAATCTGTAAATAGCTTCTTTTGATCTACCTGCTAATTCTCTGTTAAAAAAACAAAATAAAAAGTAACTCAGAACTTACATTCCTATTTAAGCCAACTATAAATGCTTTAAATAAATCTAAATGATTTATTTACAAATAAGCCCCAGCAGAGCCTGAACACACTGGAGATTTGTACTAATATTTTGACATGGCTTTTATTTTTCACAGCTCGAGTAAAAATAGAATACATGTATTTTTTGAAACAGGTAATCTAATATTTTCTACTTCACTTCCTTTTCATCTTCTAATATTTTCAGGAGGAAAACTTATGATATCTTTACTATACCTCCTTAGACTAAATGACCTAAAATTCATGATATAATCTGAATTATTAAACCATTTCTTTCCCTCCTACCAGTATAAACTATTTTTAAGTTTTGGAGCCATAAAGTCTTACTTGCATAATAGACCTGAATAAAACACCTACTTTCATATGACTATTTCCCCCAATGTGTATTTTTTGTTATTCAAAACTTGCCTTTGAAACTGTGTCAGTTACCGGGAAAATATTTTGGAACTAAAGGGTTACATTTGATGAATGTAGTGATTGCTTACAAATAATCTAGGTGTTATTTTAAAAAGAAAAAAAAAGGAACAATGAGCTTGCTTTTTTTTACTGCCTTCACTGACATATTTCTGTTGGGGGAATTATTTGTAAGCTATTTATTGAGTGCCTACTATGTTCTAGTACTATGAGCTAAGCTCATGTATTCTATGAGTTGTAGGAAAGTTGTGAAGAGTTTTGCTTCATACCCTTTTGCAAATCCTCACCCAATGGAGAGGAAGTTCCTTCCCAGTATTCACATCATGCTCCCCTATTGTTATTGATTATGAATTTAACAGGCAGTGAGTGTGTCTGTCAGCAAGGAGATCCAACCAGTCCATCCTAAAGGGAAACAGTCCTGAATATTCACTGGAACGACTGATGCTGAAGCTGGAAACTCCAATACTTTGGCCACCTGATACAAAGAACTGACACATTTGAAAAGACTCTGATGCTGGCAATGATTGAAGGAGATTGAGGAGAAGGGGTCGACAGAGGATGAGATGGTTGGATGGCATCACTGACTCAATGGACATGAGTTTGAGTAAACTCCAGGAGCTAGTGATGGACAGGGAGGCCTGGCATAATGCAGTCCATAGGATACAACTGAGTGACTGAACTGAACTGAGCTGAGTATGTCCCCAGGGAGAGGCATGGCAGACTAGAGATGGTAGAGGTGAAAAGGTCCATGCTGGTTTAAGTGGAAAAGCCTCCAGTCAGCCAGGGGCACTTCCTTTGGAGCCCACCATGGCTGGGCATTAGGACAGTGTTCAAATCTACAAGCCTGATCTTCAACCATATTCTGTGTGGACTCAGAAGCCTTTTAAACCTCAGGTCACCTGACATTGCTGACAGGTGCTCCAGCTTCCCCACCATTGCTTTATAGTCTGGCACTTTGTTACAGTCATACTTCCCTAGAGTCCTGACTGCTACCTGCCAACACTGAATTTCCTTCCAAATCAATTTCAAGCTCTACCTTCTTTATTTGATCTCCCCATATATTTTTTCCTTTCTCTCTTTGAAGTACTCCGGCACCACTTGGAGTTTTTCTTCTGGCATTGTATATTTTATTCTGATTATTGATGTTCTAACTAATCTTGCATACTATCCCGTGGAGCTTCTCAGGTGGCTCACTGGTAAAAAGAAATCCACCTGCCAATGCAGGTGACGAGGGTTTGATCCGTGGGTCTGCAAGATCCTTTGAAGAAGGAAAACAGCAATCCTCTCCAGTATTCTTGCCTGGGAAAACCCCACGGACGGTGGAGCCTGGAGGGCTATAGTCCATGGAGTCGCAGAGAGTTGGACACCAATGAGAGACTGAACCACAACATACACACACATATATAATTGAAAAAGGCTTTATAAAATACTTCCTTTTACTATATGTGAGAATTTTAATATTTTTCCTCACCTCTTATGTTCTGTCTTATTTTATTTTGAAAGAAAACAATGCTGATTGCAGCTCACTGGATTGATTTCATAATACATCAGTGCACTGAAGCTTATATTAGAAAAACACTGGTTTAGTAAGTGTAAAACGAGTGTCACCACAAGCAGTCAATATCTTTATGATTGGGTAGAGGTGACTTCAGAATATTATTATTTCCATACAATTAACAATAGATAGCTATAGCATGAAAACATCATATTTTATCAGACTTCTTATTTAGAATCACAGGTTTAATTTCATGAGCTTCATCAGTTATTAATTGTTAAAAAGAGTCTAAAATCTCATCACTGGCAAATGAAAACAACATTTTCTTAAGTATTGTGGTCATTGAGTCGCTAAGTCACGTCTGACTTGTTGTGACCCCATGGACTGCAACATGCCAGGCTTTCTTGTCCTTACTCTTCCTCTTTGCTTTCATAGGTATAATTACATGAGAAATCACTCTTTCAAGCATTGTATAAACTTTTGTTTTCCTTTCCCTTGAGTGGAATTCTGAGTCAGCTACTGAGATGAAGGCAATGGTCAGATTTAGACAATGGCAGTGGCTTCTTTTCTGAAGACTGTGGAATGTGGGACAGTTACAACTTTGACAACTGATTTATATGTACATGATGGTGTATTAAAAAGAAACTAGGTAAAATCAAGCTCCTTTTCCTGTTCTTAGAGTACCTGTCATTGAAAGAGTTCACTGTGTGTATATCACCTAAAGATTAATAAGAAAAGAAGTATAGTTTCTGAATTGAAGCTACAGGTATATTTCATTTTTTAAAGCACTCAGTACAGAACCACAAATCATGTTAACATTCCAGGGGAAAGTTTAAAATGTTTTGGAAATTCTAAAGCATTATGGGTATTGCAGTTTAATTCATGATTATCAAAATTGGGATGAGACTTGTGGTTCATTTCTTATTGAAATGAAAGCTAAAGTCTAAAAATTATCTAGAATACAGTATTACTTCTGCTTTAAAGGTACTTTAAAAATAATCTCAGTCAGTGGAAATGTCTAGATAAAACATAACTGTTTTTATGTTTGTACTTGGAATAATAAAAAAGCCATTATGTCATATATGGGAGTGCTTTTAATGATAATAAAATAATTATGTAAGGCTAACCAAAGGTACAGATTAATTTTTGGTATGAATATTTAGATCTACCCTTTATGAGGTTACATAGGGCAGATTTAATTATTGATAAATCAGATAGTTAATGAAATTGAACTCACACTTATCATTTTTAAAGGTGACACATAATTGCCAGAGTAGTTGCAAACCATGATCATCAAAATTCAACATAATATCCAGACTGCTCAGTGAGGTTACTAAATACCCAGCTTGTTACTTTATAATTAACAAAATGTCTTTTATTTAGTTTCCAAGTATATGATAATACTTCTCAAAAAATAAATTATAGTGGTTTAAATCCTAAAGTGAGTTGTGTTAATTTGGCTGTCCTTATTATAGATTAAAATATTGATAGATTATAAAACACTTCATGCGGCATTTGACTCTGCAATTTAGGTTAGAATTCCAGTGTCATAGGAACTTGCCAGAGAATAAAGGTTAAAATAGAGGTCCAGGTCTCTGCTGTAAATTAGCAAGTACAGAAATGCTGAGACTATCATAAATGAAGGAAGAAAAAATTATGAAGAGAAGTCCATTCATCTTCAAGGACATAATCAGGAAAAATGTATTTTTCCATCATTTATTCACTGCATGCCAACATAGGAGGGGTGTGTGTATATGTATGTATGTGTTGAATTGGTTGGTTGTGAGTATGGGTGTATCTTTTCTGATGGAAATATTTGGAGTTGTTGAAGGCAAGAGGGATGAGGGAAACTATTTTTAAAACTCCAGGTCTTGACAGATCCTTAGCTGGGCATAAAGATAGAATTCATTGCAAATGCTCTGCCTTCCAGGTATAACCTTTTAGTTTTGAAGAGTAGACTGTCCTCCTTAAGCCTTCCATACTATTTCTTGAAAGTGTGCTAGCTAGATCTTTCAAAGAAGCTGCCAGTGGCCTGCAGAGAGTGAGCAGGAAAGAGGCGCAGCAAAATTAAGTTTCATCTCCTCCCCATCCTTTATGACCAGTGTCACCACCCCTTGGGCTCAATCTGCAATACTTAAAACTGCAAGTACTCTGCGGAGATATAAGTAAAACAGTAACAAGCAGATCAGATCCTCTGCATTGAAATGCTTAGATTGTACCTGAAACTAAGCTGAGTGTGTTTTTGTTTGTTTGTTTTTGTTGTTGTTGTTGTTTGTAGTTATTAGGGTTAAAGTTGGGAGGGTCTGGGCTATAGATGAAAGACAATGGGTTAGGGAGCCTAAGAGTGAGCTGTCTGACTATTGAAAAATTTTCTTACACAATCATTTATTCATTTTAAGATGCTTTGTATGGAGCTTTGACATATTATTTATCTCTTTCTCTCAACCTCTCTGACAGATACACAAATACACATGCCACTGAGGTCACCTTTTGGTTTTCAAACCCTTGGTCAACTTTTTTCCTTAGAAAAACCATAGTCTTTTTATATTAATGGCTTTGTTATTGCTATTCGGGGAGTTCACTGTATGAATTTGCTTCTTGCTCCACCACAGAAGCCATCACTCAGAGTATGTCCTTGCTGAAGACACTCAGTGAAGGAGTTTGTTATGCACTGATTTCTAAGGCTCCCTCCTCTCCTCTGGTGTTTTGGATTTCCACACCTTAGATCTAACTTCACAGAGAATCAGTTCTGCCTTAAAATGTAGGCTTTACCCTCTGATCTACAATAAGATGCAGAAGTGATGTTTCTTTTCATTGTGGTCTATAAAATGTAGAAATTGCCTGGGTTCTAGTCAATTTGAGACAGTCGACTAGATCACGCATCAATCTGACTTGGCAGTTATTGTGTCCAAAACCTCAAATGCTATAGAACTGTCAGTCTCCTTATACATTTACGTTCAAGGCATAATAGACTTTATTCTCCTGTCAAGTATCTTTTGATTAGACAGCGAATTATCAGACACTATGTCAGATTTTTAATGTTCTCTATGACCATGTTAACATAAATGTTATTTTCCTAGACACAGTGAGTTACTGTGTATCACTCCTCAGAAAATATTTTAAAACTAAGCTACAATGTAACAGCCCAGAAAAAAAGAATGTAGTATTAACACTGTTAAAGGCTTTCTTTAAATGTCCAAAACTTGATATGCACACCACAAAAATAATTCAAATAAAGTTAATTATGATCAACATTGCTAATCAATTGAGGACATGGGTTCAGAAGCCTGGATCCAAACTCCTCCATCATTTACTTGGGTATATTATTTCCATGTACTTCTTTTTGTGACATAGTAATAGTAACTAGCTCCTTGGGCAATTGTTAAGTTTAAGTAAAGCGCGCGCGCGCGCACACACACACACACACACACAGACACACACACAGTGGCTAACAGATAGCAAGCATGTACCCTAAAGGAGCTGTAGTTATTTTCAGTATTAAATACTTGTATCCAGAGTTCCCAAACAGTGAAATAAGTAGAGTCAATCCAGAATTTATTTTTCTAAGTAAAGAACATAATTGTTTGATTTTATGCTTTATTTATTCTTTCTAAACAGAGAATATCTCTTTGTAAAATACTAAAAGCAAAGAAAAACGTGTTTATTGAAGCATGATACTTTTTGTTTATAAGATTAAAATAGTTACCAAAGACAGAATATTTTTCCTAAATAGAGTGAAGATCTTGTCGTTGTGTTTTGCTTTTCTATTTCCTCTTGCTCAAGTTTTCTTTTTTCCCTGAACATACTTGGCTTGATGATCTGTTTTCTAGTCATACAATTGCTTCATTATTTACTATCTAATTTAATAATGTATTATCCATCATGATATCAGTGGCATGGATAAGGTCACCGATTCCCCAGGCATTTTTGCAGATTTGGCTGAAAACGGAACAGAGATTCAAATGTTTTACAACATTGTACAATTTTTGTTTACTTTAGAAATGTTCTCAAATCTCCATTTCCTAAGAAATCAATGTAGGCCAATAAAAGTTTCCCATGTTGGAATCTAGTTGGTATGCTGCTTAGACTTTAACCCCACCTAGGTTTTCTTTCAAACTACCAAGAGTCATTTTCCTGACAAATCACAATCACATGACTTATCAAATAGTCTTAAAATTAGCATAACTGAATGTTGTCTAAAGTTAGCCTCTCAGCCTGATAGGAAAGTACTTGATCCTCTAAGATTAAAGCATTAATCTCTTGATTTCTATATTGATTCCTTTTGCTGAAAAGATTGATGCCATCACTTTTTTTTATCACATTTTCCATAAGACATTTAATGAAAAAGATAAAGTGATGCCACATGGTTTATATGGATTCACCGAATGCCTTTTCTTCGCTTTCCCTAACCATTCTGCTATTAACAGGCTGTTTGGGCAGCAGCCATACAAATGCTCTTACATACATGACATGCCTTCCAACTCAGTTACTCTATAAAACTCTTTATCACACAGATTCCCCTGAAATTTCTAGAACATGTTATGTGCGAGGACCTTAATCCATGCATTTATACAATCTGCTGTGTGACACGGGAATATTCACACAGGGATGTTCTGAGTACAAAGACAGCCCAGATTTCACATTGTCTCCTGATTTTCTTTCTAAGCCTATTCACTTATTACATCTGGTCTTCAATTTCCCCATCAGTAAAAGGAGGAAAGAAAAATAAAGTCAGCTATTTATTCAGTCATTAGCAGTGAATAATGAGCTAACGTGGATAGTGTATTGTTCCTGGTGCATGAGTATGTGTGTGCTCAGTAGCTCAGTCCTGTCTGACTCTTTGTGACTCCATGGACTACATCTCACCAGGCTCTTCGTCAATGGGATGTTCCAGGCAAGACTGGAGTGAGTTGCCATCTCCTTCTCCAGGGTATCTTCCCAACCCAGGGATTGAACCCACATCTCCTGTGCCTCCTTCATTGTCAGGCTGATTCTTAACTACTGAATCACTTGGGAAGCCAGACCATTTCAAATATAAACACATAAACATGTTTGTATGGAAAACAAACTAAAAAAATAAAAATTAATTAAAAAAAAAAAATGCCATCTGTGTTTTAAATGCTTAAAAGACTAAAGAGAAATCTGTCTCTTTAGTTTTTTAACTTTCATTTTGTTTTGGAGAACAGGTAAGAGATTGAATTAAAATTGTTTGGAAAAGCTTTTCTATCCTCACTTTTGTTAATATAAATGCAGCTAATTGGCTCATTGTGTAAATATGACAATATTAATTTGAATTATTATGTAGTTTAGAATATAAATTAACTAGGGAATTATAATAAATGTGGGGGAAGAGAATGTATTGAATATTTTAATGAAAATTTATCAGAGGTGAGCAATTATGAAATTATTATTTTTTTTTACCAGTCAAGGGAAAGTTGTTTGTGTCTTACAATATATGTCATTAAAACACTAATAACAGGTTTATTTTTTTTAAGTAGAAACAATTGCCTGAAACTTTACATTGGGTAGAAACACATCTGGTAGAAAAATCAACTTAGTCCCCGTGTTTAAGGTTCTTGTTAGATTTCTAAACATTTCCTCAAGTTATAAAAGTTGAAGAAACAAATTATAGAGGGTAAGAAAAATGCTTCCTAATAATAGCATACAATGTTAGATGGATCCTTCAAATATAACTAGCAAATGCACAGGCAAGAACCATACTAAATAATATATCAGTCATTTCTTAAAATAACATGTGTTCCCTTAAAATACCATTTTATGAATACCGGAGATTAAAGAAACACAAACCACAATTCCCACAACCAATCTGAGAACACACTTATGAGGTATGTAGGACTAGTCATGAACTTTCAACACCATTAACTTGCTCCCTCTTTTTTTTTTTTGAATCATAAGTAATTATTAACTTTAGTAAAATACCTCTCATTATTCTCCTGTGTATGATCACTTAACCAAAAGGAAATAACACATCATTGTCAACTTCCATAGTTACAGTTGTTTTTTTTCCCCTGAGATGGACTGAAAGTTTTAACTTCTCTTGAATTACATTCACTTAAAATTTTTTTCTAATAATCTTATGTGTAGAATGGGAACTGTTTAAAAGCCATACCAGAATTTAAATTATACTTAGGCCACACAAGAAGAACACAGAACTTCTTGGGGGTAACATCAAGGATGGAGGGAAGTCAGGAAAGGAAAAAAAAATCCTATTGAATGTATAGAGATTCATCATTCTTAAAATTAATTTTTATTGGAATGTAGTTGCTTGGTTTCCCTGGTGGCTCAGTAGGTAAAGAATCAGCCTGCAGTGCAAGAGACCACCTGCAATGCAGTAGACCCGGGTTCAGTCCCTGGGTCAGGAAGATCCCCTGCAAAAGGAAATAGAAACTCTCCAGTATTCTTGACTGGAAAATCCCATGGACAGAGAAGCTTGGCAGGCTCAGAATCATATACATATTTCAGCCGGATATACACACATGCAGATTCAGCCATACATATACATATACTCTCTCCCTTTTGGCTTTCTCTCCCATTTAGGATACCATGATGTATTAAGTAAAGTTCGCTGGGCTATGTCAATAACGTATATATGTCCATCACAACCTCCCAAGGCCTCCTACCCCTCCTTCCCTCCTTGATATGTATGCATTTGTTCCCCGCATCTGTGTCTCTCTATTCCTGCTTTGCAAATAGAGTCATACTATTTTCGGGGTTCTAAAAGATCTTGTAGGTCTTCATAAAACCGTTCAACTTCAGCTTCTTCAGCATTACTGGCTGGGGCATAGANGGGAGTTGGTGATGGACAGGGAGGCCTGGCGTGCTGCAATTCATGGGGTCGCAAAGAGTCGGACACGACTGCGCGACTGAACTGAACTGAACTGATTTTCGGGGTTCAATGTGACTCTTTATAATGTTTTGCCAAGTTTTTACTTACTCAGATTTTACTTACAGAAGTTTTAGAGTTAGAAAGGAGATTAGATACAGATTCCAGGAGCTTTCAGATACCTTTCCTAGCTGTGTAAACCTTTAACAAATGAACTCACTAAGCTCTGTGAGGGGCTTTGGTCTGCCTTTATCATCTCTGTGTCTTCAGCAGCTAGAAAAATTCTTGGCACAAGAAAGTGCTCAATTAATATGAATTGAAAAAAATGAAACAGATGCAAACAGGTACAAGCAGCATTTTTTTTTTTTTTTCTGGTGAGAGCAGTGACAGTACCCTCTTAGGCCCTTAAGAAGCTCCTTGGACATGCATGGGCTTCTAGGCTCTGTGATGCCATTTGTTATCACTGAGATTGATTCTCTTATTTTATGTAAAGAAGAGTGAAGCTCAGTTCTCCCAGATCCCTAGTCTCAATGTATTTTTCTTCCCAGGTGGTGCTAGTGGTAAAGAATTCACTTCCAGTGCAGGAGACATAAGAGACACGGGTTTGATTCCTGGGTCTAGACGATCCCCTGGAGGAGTGCATGACAGCCAACTTCAGTATTCTTGCCTGGAGAATCCCATGGCCATAGAAACCTGGAAGGCTACAGTCCATAGGATCACAAAGAGCAGGACGCGACTGAAGTGACTCAGCACACAGAACATGTATAAACATGACCTACAGCATTCTGATAGTTCATTTTCTTTTCAGAGAAATTATTCTAGGAAGATAAATTATAAAAGAAAATGGCCTATACCCCATTTAATGTAATCTTTGTGATTATTACAGATTCCATGATCATTTATGTATTCAAAATGAATACATGTTATTCTTTTAAAAATTAGTTGTCTTTTTCTATACATATATATTTTTCATGATATTGTAGTTAAACATAGGAAATAGCTTACAGCTCATTTACTGTTAAAAATAGATTTCTATTTTACATCAAAAAATTTAATCTTGTTCTGGCTCCTTAGGGAAAAAAATCAAAACAATATACACACATTCATATATTTGGCAAGTTAACGTTTACCTTTTTTGCATCTAAAGTAAGCTGGCTGACATTTATAAATTATCTATTTAATTGATTTATTTCCAGAGTCACCACTTTAACAATTTTATTGAGCATAGAATCCTATATTTGTATATTTTGGGCTTCCCAGGTGGTGCAGTGTTAAAGAATTCGCCTGCCAATGCAGGAAGTGCGAGAAACTTGAATTCAATCCTTGGGTCAGGAAGATACCCTGGAAGGGGAAATGGCCACTCATTGCAGTATTCTTGCCTGGAAACTTCCATGGACAGAGGAGCCTGACAGGGTACAGTCCATGGGGTTACAGAGAGTTGGACACAGCTGACCACACACATGGTTATTATACATGTATGCCTATGTGTAAATATATGCGTGTATATGTGTGTATACATATGCGTGTATATATCTTAGTAAATAAATAAAATTACAGACATGGTCCTAGAAAAATCATAGGTTGATAAACTGATCATAAAAAATAGTATCAATCAAGAATTATACAGCTAAATTCTTCCCTAATAGAAATCTCTCAGTGAAATCAATGAGGCTCACATGCTCATCTCAATTGGAAGAGGTTTCATTGTGCTGGGCTTAGGAGAGAGTAGCAAAAGTACTTTGATAAAATGTATAATTAGGGAGGCGAAGATCAAGGCTTTAAAGAGAAGGCTTAGCAAAACAGATGTCCAAGGAGCCTTAGTAAACCCAACGTCTTTAATTACCCTTTGACTGAAGGAAGTTTGAAAATTCTTGCCTGGCAATAACCACGAGTCTGTTTTACTCTCAAAATGACTTGACAGTTGTACCATGCTCCAAATATTTTAATTAACTATACTAGGATTTAGTGAAAATGTTTCAATATTAGCACCATCAACTGGAAAATACCAGGGCATGTTTAAAAATTAAGGTGGACAAGGATTTCTGGATTTGAGTAGTAACAAATCTATCATTATCCACGCTGTATCCTTTTGAAAGAGGGCTGATTTGTATAGTGTTTTCACAAGGTAACAGGCAGAGTTTGAATTATGGGCATCTGAGTTCAGCTAAGAAACTTCATCATCTGAGGAATAGTTTAAATGCATCAAATGTATGGCTAAGTCATCCTACTTCCTGTTTTTCCGTTAATGATTCAGACATTGACCATGTGGATTATTGTAACAGAGGAGAACTTTGTTTCACAGATCTAAAACGTAATGCATGTAGTAGATATTTACAAGAGCCAGGAAAAGTTTATATTCCTTAGATGCCTTTATAAAAATCCATCCTGCAGTTTAGTAATGCTGATTTCTTTTGGTTTTCAATACAGACTGCTTTCGGTGTGTGTGGCTGTGTGCGTGTTTTATTACAATATATTTCTTATGTTTTATGTTTTCACAGTATAACAGAGTGTGTTTCTCTTTTAATACAGGGCTTGACTATGCCATTGTTTTATGTTGTTGTGTTTAGTCACTAACTTGTGTCCAACTCTTTACAACTCCATAGATTGTAGCCCACCAGACTCTTGGGATTTTTGTCCATTGTTATATAACATTACTCAATTACATATTCTGTGAACACACAGTCACTAAGTCGTGTCCAACTCTACAACCCTGTGGACTGTAGCCCACCAGGCTCACCTCTGTTCATGAGATTTTCCAGGCAAGAATACTAGAGTGGGTATTTCCTTCTCCAGGGGATCTTCCTGACCCAGGAATTACATATTAAATACCTTCCAAGTATTACTATCATGTCCTTGATACAGAACAGATAAGAAGATTGCTTCTGCATACAGGATATATTTCATACTTAAAGATTTCCTAAACTGCTGATTTATCATACCATTCAGAAGGATGTTAAACCTTTTTAAACCATGAACTTCCGTGTTGAATCTCTTCCATAGCCAGACTTTACATCGTTTTGAAATTTCCTAAATAAGGCATCCTGTACTAAGATATATGCCATTTCTATTCTTCTCTTTCTGTGATACATTTTTGTCCAGCAGTGGAGAAACCAACCATTTTA
Source organism: Aepyceros melampus (assembly GCA_006408695.1). NCBI lineage: Eukaryota > Metazoa > Chordata > Mammalia > Artiodactyla > Bovidae > Aepyceros > Aepyceros melampus. The sequence continues at coordinate 395,584 of SJXQ01010307.1, read as the reverse complement.
ATCGTCACAATTGAGTCAGTGTTGACTGATTAGCACATTGTTCTCATTGCAGCATATGGCTAGCTCATAATTAACTGGAAATAATTCAGTGGCCTTGTTTAGCTCTAAATCAAGTAAAAGTTCTACTTGGAGGCAGCCATGGCTGACATAATTTACGATGGTAATAATATTGCATTTTAAATCATATCAGTTCATTTCCTCTTTGGCATTTTTTTTTTCCATCAAGTCCCATTTCTTTAGCTATAGAAATGTCTCTAAACCACATCTGTGTGAGTCTAGCTCATAATAAACTTTTTAAATAAAGTGTACAAAATGTGTTTTTATTTATTGAAAAGATGTTTTCAATTACCATTAAGTTCATTGTTGGTCTAATGTTAGCAGCTTAAACATTTGAAGCTGTTCTTTGGAAACCAGACGCCCATCCAAATTTTTAAAATCTAGTAGATTCTTCATTTTATTGTGTTTTCCCAAACAACTGTTGATTGCTCAAAGCAGAAAGCCCTTTGATGAGTAAACGGTTGGTCAGAGTGCAAAGAGTGGGTTAGTAGCTATTTTCCTTGGAAGTAACCAGTCTTCCACTCCCACTCATCTCCTCCTGCCATCTTAGACCTTTACTTCATATACTGCTGATAACTGCACATCCTTCACTTATTTATGATTTGATGAGTCAGTGTTGTTTTTCATCTCACTGGGCTGTACTCCTCTATGTTATCTTTTTCCCCCATATAATAATTAAAAAAAAGTGTTTATTGAACAGCAGCTTTCCTGTGCCGCTTCCTTTATTTAAGGCTATATTTGATGAATAAATAATTCTCCCACTGTGATAGTTAGACTGGCCATTTATTTCAAGAAATATTTTATTTCTTGCTATATGAATGGGGCTTCCCAGGTGGCACTAGCAGTAAAGAATCTGCCTGACACTGCAGGAGATGCTAGAGAGGTGGGTTTGATTCCTGGGTTGGAAAGATCCCCTGGAGTAGGAAATGACACCCCACTCCAGTATTCTTGGCTGCGAAGTTCTATAGGCAGAGGAAGCTGGCAGGCTACAGTCCAGGGGGCTGCAAAGAGTCAGGCATGACTGAATGACTGAGTGTGTGTGCATGCACATGCAAACACACACACACACACATACACACACACACACACACGCAATCAAATAGGGTGGCTCCAGAGGAAGGAGGGTGAGACTGGTTCTCTGCTCTGCATAATTACTCAAGAAACAGGCTGCCAAGGGTACCTGTCAATGATGTGGAATTACTATTTTACACATCCTCTCTAGGTTCACCTTAAGAAGCAGTTCCTGTATCTTTATCTGCAGTGCCCAGAAATGGTCCATGGCAACTTACTCACGGCTCATTGGCCAGGACTACTCACTTGACCTCCACGTTATTTCAGGGGAGGCTGAGAGACCTGGAGACGCTTGGAATATTTTCTAAGTATTGTCTTTCCTACATTCCTTGTGTAGCTTATAATTTTATTAAAGAAACTCATAAAATGGGATTACCCATGATGAAATTTGTGGGAGCCTTGTTTCCCATTGTTGATTAATAAGTAACATTACTTGGGTGTGTCCTCCAAAATGAGAATTTTTGTCCATAACCCCAAACCTACCAGATCAGATGATTTCTTGGTGGAGCTTTTCAAACAGGGATTAACAAGTTTCCATGTGATTCTTATTAGACAACAACTTTGGAAAACCAGTGTAAGCTTGCTTGAAAAACAGTTCCAGAGTAAAATGAGAAGCAAATACACCTTGCTGATGTCACACAATCACACGTATGACAAACACAATAGAACTCTCACAAATATTTCTAGCAGTATTAATTGCTAACATTTGTTCAGAACTTACCACGTCCCAGGCACTGTGCTCAGGTTCTTAATGCCTCTAGCGGCTCACAAATCGGCCTCTGTGATGACCGCCACTTGACCAGTGAGGAAAATGAAGTGTTAAGAAGGCTAAGTACAATTTGTTCAGAGAGACAGGAAGGAGAAAGAAAGTGGCATCAGTGGTAAAGAAGTTGCTTGCCAATGCAGGAGACTTAAGAGATGGGAGTTCGATCCCTGAGTCAGGAAGATCTCCTGGGTTGAAGGAAATGGCAACCCATTCCATTTTCCTTCCCAATGCATGGCAGTTAAGAGACGAGGATTTGATTCCTGGGTCAGGAAGATCGCCTGGGTTGAGAAAGGAATGACAACTCATTCCATTTTCCTTGCCTGGAAAATTCCATGGACAGAGGAGCCTGGAGGGCTACAGTCCACAGGGTAGCAAAGAGTCGGGCACAACTGAAGCAACCTAATGTGCACAGGCAAGTAAATCTTGTTCAAAGAGCCAGGAAGGAGAAATCAATATTATATAGTTTCAATGGATCCAGAAACAATTTTAGGGTCTCTCTCACACACACAGACACGCACACTCGTACTCACACAGACTTTCATCCTCAAGTTAGAGACTTAGTGCTGGATGATTTTTCTGAATGATCCCCCTCCTGTCCCCCAGCCCTAGTGCTGAGGCTTTTTAATAATATTTATTTCTTCTAATAAATATTCTAAATATTCTAAAAGTTAATATTCTCCAATTTAACACTGAGTGAACACTAACTCTTGATTTACTATGTGAATACAAGAAATTGATCTTCTTTTTTTTTCTCTTTCTACTATCAACCAGACATAGACTCTTCTCAGAGCGTAAATGAGGGAAATTGCCAATATCGAGAATTTTCTCCCACTGTCCTTTTCTGATCCAAGAGCTGGAGGTGGGGGAGCTACTAGGAGACCCAGTGGTTTGCAACAACAGCAAACATGAGGAGCTCTCTTAAAATAATACATTCCATGGGAAGAAACAGATTGCCTCATTTTAAAGTACATTTGAAACACTGAGGATTTGAGGAGGCTGTAGTATTTTTGAAGAACATTTTTGTTTCAAAAGGAGGGCTTTGTATGTCTGCATTTCAATCTCTGTTATCTTGAATTCAGTTTCACAGGAGAGGCACTAAGAGCTATTTCATTGTGAATGGAAATGCAGGATGAAGAAAAGAGAATAAAACTCAGCTTCCTTCTGATTGTCCTATAAAAGTACACACATAATATTTAATAAAAAATAATTATTTGGCAGGTGTGTAGTGCTTAGAAAAAAACCACATGTATAAAGTTACACTCACATAAATAATATATTAATGTAATGAACCTGTTAATAGCCCCTGATAACCAGATGTGTAGAAAATGAGCCAAACCTTACTATGAATGGCTGAACAAAAGGTAAATCAACACATCAGTGTTCCTTATCATCACAAAGTAGTTCCTTTAAATAAGCCAAGAACTGAGAGCTGGCCACATATGTGTGTGTGTGTGTGTGTGTGTGTGTGTGTATAAATATATGGAGATAAACCTATTCATAAAGCATAACTGAAAGCTAGGGGATTTCCAGAAAGAAAATTTAATCCTAGGATTGAGATGAAATGATAGAATTTAAGTCACTAAGTATCATGTGATTGGAGGGAGGCTGGAACTCTGAGGGAAGGTGATTTGGGAGAATGTTTTCTATCACATTATTTTATTCATCTTTTGTGGTTTATAGTTAAACAACTTAAACATTCTGCTTGATATTTTCCTTATTCTGTATGAAAGAAAATGCATTGGGTGGAAATTTTACAAGGAGTATAAGATATCATATACCTGTATTCAGCTCTGCTTTTTTATTTCACTCTAAGTCCATCTAGTCAAAGCTATGGTTTTTCCGGTAGTCATGTATGGATGTGAGAGTTGGACCATAAAGAAAGCTGAGTGCCAAAGAACTGATGCTTTTGAACTTGGTGTTGGAGAAAACTCTTGAGAGTCCCTTGGACTGCAAGGAGATCAAACCAGTCAATCCTAAAGGAGATCAGTCCAGAATATTCATTGAAAGGACTGATGCTGAAGCTGAAACTCCAGTACTTTGGCCACCTGATGCAAAGAACTGACTCATTGGAAAAGAACCTGATGCTGAGAAAGGTTGAAGGCAGGAGGAGAAGGGGACGGCAGAGGATGAGATGGTTGGATGGCATCACCAACTCAATGGACATGAATCTGAATAAGCTGTGGGAGCTTGGTGATGAATTGCAAAGAGTCAGATGCAACTGAACGACTGAACTGAACTGAAGTATATATGGGGAGAGAAATTTTATTTTATTTTATTTTTTTTGGGGGGGGGGGAGAAATTTTAAAGGAGGCATATTATTTCTTCTGTGATAAAGATGCAAGTTACTTTGGGCTTTTCATTCAAAATAGAAGAAATTTCAAAACAGATGTTATATCTGCAACTTTAGCCTGAGGATTAGTAAAAACAAACAAAAAAAGTGATTAAATAGTACTTTCCTTGCTCAACCACCGTGTATGAAAATAAGGACTCTCAAAATGTCTGAAGTCCTTTTGGACTACAATGCCCTAACTTACTGTGTTCTCAGATCTTCAAGTTATCAATCCTTATTCTGAGGGCCTTCTCCTCTCTCAGATTGGAAGGTACGTCCCTGTCTCTGTTTCCTGGTGTCAACCCAGGGCTTCTGGCTGCCTCTTGCCTATGCCCAGCCTCCCCTCTGCATAGAAGATACTGTTTCAAACTTGTCCACTGCATGTTCTAGCAATTTGACTGGAAGTTTATAAAACACCTGGTTTCCAGTTCTTTCGCCAAGCCCTCACACTGAAATTCCTGGGAGAGTAAAAAGAAAAACAACACCCACCAGAATAATGTGCAGTGAATACCATACATAATTTTTATTGCAAATTGACTGTTTCTCTGCCGGGTTTCAACCTTGTCTTTGGAGGACTTGGTACACCTTGACATTTTTTCTCCGCTTAGAACACGGGGCCCCCTGGTGAGATTAGCCTGGGTTTATAGCAAGGCACTGTCTCCTTCATTATGCAATCTCTGTCTCTTCAGTTCATAATAGTAATAGTTTCCTAAAATTTAAATACAGCTAGTTCTGTTATGTATTTCAAAAGTGTGATTCTCTTTGTCCCCAAATGATGGATATATCAGGGGGAAATTTGAATATACTGACAATTTTGAATTTGCTTATGCAGAATTTCACCTGCTAGAAACAGTCTGTGCCTGTGTGTGCTGAGTCCCTCTGTTGTATCTGACTCTTTGTGACCCAATGGACTGTAGCCTGCCAGGCTTCTCTGTCCATGGACTTCTCCAGGCAAGAATACTGGAGCGGGGAGTCAGTTCCTTTCTCCAGGGGAGCTTCCGAATCCAGGGATCTAACCCCAGGTCTCCTGCATAGCAGGCAGACGGTTGTCTACTGTCTGAACCACTAGGGAAACACTCTGAGTTTAATGTAAAAAATTTCACCTGAGAGGTGCCCTGTATGAATACACAGTGCATGTGTACACACACACACTCACACTCTCCCCTCAACCCTGGGCTAACTATAGAATTAGTGAGACTTGGTGAAAATATAAATATGAGACTACTTGTTGCAAACATTTTAAGAATATCAAGATGGCCACTGAAGAATGTCAAACCAATATGGCACCCTTCTAAGCTTGGGTGTTGAGGGATTGTGTATAGGTCACAAACCCAGGAAGCTGGCTCTGCACAGAACCTCAGTTCATCACTTGTGTTATGAGCCACATTCCATCTATGCCTCCTGTTGCAACTTTCCCTCCATTTTCAGACAGCCTTCCTTCTATCACTTCACAATAACTCACAAGCTGTTCCTGCTGATAACCACATCCACAAGTAAAACTTAGGGTGATTTCATAGTAAAGTGTTGTGTTATGTTAATTTTTATTTGTTTATTAAACTGCTCAACATGTGTGATCCGTGCTGGTGTTAATCAATTCCTGTTATTTTTTATGTGTCACGGTTGAAATGTTTGGCTGTTGTGCACTGAACTTTATTTTTTTCATAAGCCCAAAACTTTTATCACACAATTTTGGAAAGCAAGGTGTTTTTTCTAATACATTTGTCATGTAAAAGCAGAACTGATTATAAAGAAAATAAATAATTTTATTAAATATCCCTCAACACATGTTAATTGACTAGCAATAGTAGGGATGTTTTTTAAGAATTTAATATTCTTGTGGACCTGTGTAAAGATCTGAGGTTTCAGTGTTGTTATCTACACTGAAGTTGCCTCAAATAACGTGTTTTGTAATCCCTCAAATATTCTTGAGCCACAGAGGATTCTTTCTTCATACAACTCTTTAAATTACACTAAGATCAGTATAAGAAAACTCAGCCTACATTGGAATTAAGTTATTTGATCATGTGAATATATCCAAGAGAATGAGAGTACAGTTAATTTATTGGTTGCTTGGGTTTAGGTGGGAGTGCATAGCTGGAAAGCACAGAAATAAAAATGGAAAACTGATCCTTTTTAAGGGGCTGTAAATCAGAACACGAATTCATATTGCAAGATTGTCAAGTGAGAAGGGGGATTGCTCTTTCTTTAATCCTCCCTATCATAACCACTTGCATAAAAGAGTTTGGTAAAGAGGTGGTGAGTAAATGTTTATGGCACTTTAAAAGATGTCATGTATAAGAAAACTCAGCCTACATTGGAATTAAGTTATTTGATCATGTGAATATATCCAAGAGAATGAGAGTACAGTTAATTTATTGGTTGCTTGGGTTTAGGTGGGAGTGCATAGCTGGAAAGCACAGAAATAAAAATGGAAAACTGATCCTTTTTAAGGGGCTGTAAATCAGAACACGAATTCATATTGCAAGATTGTCAAGTGAGAAGGGGGATTGCTCTTTCTTTAATCCTCCCTATCATAACCACTTGCATAAAAGAGTTTGGTAAAGAGGTGGTGAGTAAATGTTTATGGCACTTTAAAAGATGTCATATGATTTTATTGAAAAGAATTAAAGAAGGGAAGATGGTAACCTAGAGACTGATTAGCTCAAGTGCCTGCTTCTACAACCCAGGAAAAGGATGTGAGTGGTTACTTAGCTAGCCATAGGCTGATATGGAACCATAGGCTAAGTCCAGTTCTTCTGCATTAGGATTCCTACATTAGTAACACAGCAGTGCTGCCTTTCTGACCTTCCTCTGGAGAGGTAAGGCAGATGAATCTAGAAAGTTTCCCACAGAAATCTGATTCATGCAAACAGACTGCTAAGTAATGTTTAGGATTTGAACCCCAGATGTGATTGATGTTCACAAATACCTGCCACCAGCTGCCTAATTTACTGAGGCTCAGTGAAAAACTAAAATGTGGGGCCCTCAATGCTGAAAAATTATTAAGGATTTCAAGATAGTAAGTACTGAGCATTAAGTTGATAAGTACAGAAATTGTGTAAGCACAGGGCCTTATGCTGCCTCTCAGGTTCAACACCCTTCAATCTGACACTGTGAACCTGCACACACATATAGAAGTCTATTTTTGAAAAATCATCCTTATTCTCTCAGGGCCCTGATAATAAATGAGTAACTGTAAACTGCCCACGCAGAGAAGGCAATGGCACCCCACACCAGTACTCTTGCCTGGAAAATCCCATGGACCCAAGAGCCTGGTGGACTGCAGTCCATGGGGTCGCTAAGAGTCGGACACGACTGACTGACTTTACTTTCACTTTTCACTTTCATGCATTGGAGAAGGAAATGGCAACCCACTCCAGTGTTCCTGCCTGGAGAATTCCAGGGACAGGGGAACCTGGTGGGCTTCCGTCTCTGGGGTTGCACGGAGTCGGACACGACTGAAGCGACTTAGCAGCAGCACCAACAGCAAACAGCCCATGATACTTTATCTTTAAATTTATTTATTAATTTGAGAGATAGAATATGTTCCCAATGGGTTAAGAGCTAGAAATAAGGCAGGGGATGAAATAGACCAGAACCCATGCTTTCAGGGGTTCACAATGTGATTTAAAAATTAGTAGTAAAGTCAGCAAACAAGTGGGGCTCCCCAAGAGGCCCTAGTGGTAATGAATTCGCCTGCCAGCATGGAAGACGTAAAAGACAGAGGTTCGATCCCTGGGTCAGAAGATCCCCTGGAGCAGAGCATGGCAACCCACTCCAGTAGTCTTGCCTGGAGAATCCCATGGACAAAGGAGCCTGGCAGGCTACAGTCCATGAGGTCAGAAGAGGTGGACACGACTTAGTGACTAAACCATCACCACCACCAGTTACATTCCGTGTTGTGGCTTTCCAGATTCAGATCCATCTCAGAGGGTGATGGGGCTTCCAGTTCAGATTCAGGGAGGAGAGGCTGCCTCCTCCTCTTTCTTGTTCTGATCCACATCAGCATTGCTTCTTGTTGTTGCTCAGTCGCTAAGTCATATCTGACTCTTTGTGACCCCATGAACTGCAATATGCCAGGTTCCTTTATCCTTCACTGTCTCCCAGAGTTTGCTCAAACTTATGTCCATGGAATTGGTAATGCCATCCAACTGTTTCATCCTGTTACCCACTTCTCCTTTTGCCTTCCATCTTTCCCAGCATCGGGTCTTTTCCAGTGAATTGACTCTTCCCATCAGGTGGGCAAAGTATTGGAGCTTCAGCTTCCACATACTGAGGAATGAGTATTCAAGGTTGACTTCCTTTAGCATTACCTACTCCTCCGTGATAAAAGGGGCAAAAGACACATGGTCCACCAATACGCACCATTTCACAAGAGCTGTGGGTGGACTTTTTCCTTGATAACTGTGACAATGTTCTCCAAATATTTCTACAGTGTTGGAGGGCCTGGGATTGGCACCAAGTCTTCCCAGTGTTTAGGGTGGGATTAAATGATTGGGACCAACTGTGTCTGGCCCATTAGTTGTAGGAGCTTTACACTGGGTCTTATGTAAATGGTTAAATGGAAAACATTCCAGTCAATGACTCCACTTGGATTCTGAGCCATGATGAATTTTGCCTCCACGCCTTTCCCATGAACAAAGGAAGGGGAGTCAGATTTTAGATAAAGGTATTTAAAAAAAAAAAGTATATTTCTACAGTGTTGGAGGGCCTGGGATTGGCACCAAGTCTTCCCAGTGTTTAGGGTGGGATTAAATGATTGGGACCAACTGTGTCTGGCCCATTAGTTGTAGGAGCTTTACACTGGGTCTTATGTAAATGGTTAAATGGAAAACATTCCAGTCAATGACTCCACTTGGATTCTGAGCCATGATGAATTTTGCCTCCACGCCTTTCCCATGAACAAAGGAAGGGGAGTCAGATTTTAGATAAAGGTATTAAAAAAAAAAAAGATATTTAAATGAGGGCATCAGTATAGGTTTTTAAGAAAATACTTTAAATATATCATTTAAATAAGACTTGGATTTTTTTAAAGTATTTTTTTCTCCCATCTCTTATTGGGTCCTTTTTGTGATGCCATTTTTAAAGTAAAGGAATTCAGAGGTATTTGAAAACAACTTTACTAAAAAGCATGGGAAAAAATGTTGTAAGAACAGGAAAGAAGACCCCAGGACTCAGAGTAGAGACCATTGGTACAATTACTGGAAAGAAACAGACAGGGAAGGACCAAATAAGTCAGACCCAATTTGCCAAAGTTTTTCCTTGTTATATGAGAAAAATTCACTGGACTTAAAATGAGATACAAAATGGTACTTCCAGCCAGGAAAAAAAAAGCTACTTTAAGAAGTCATCATTATTTATCACCAAGAATCCATTTACTTCAAATGGCTTTTTAAGTCTGGCTACACAGTCTTTGAGTTCTGCGTAGCAGAGTTGAAAGCCTCTAGGAAAAGGTTAAACACACAGTCTGTTTATGTAGATAGTAAGTCTGGTAAATATATTGAAACTTGGAATAGCATCATTTGCTACACTCAGACACAGAAAGTCTCCCACGCCATCTGGAAATTCTTACTTTTTTTCTTTTGTAGCCTGTTATGTCTATTAGGAAAACAGTATGCATACATTTTTGAATAATCAGGGTTGTAATGTTTATAAAAACACCATTAATAAAAATAGCAACACAATATTGCATCTTTTTATGAAAAGTATAGAGAGGCTATGCCAAAGTGAGCCACTGAAAGAATCTAATTTTCAATGAAATCTCTTTTATTTTTAATTTTCACAACTCACAGTTGAGTCATATAGTTGTTCCTTTTCAGTTCAGTTCAGTCGCTCAGTCATCTCTGACTCTTTGAGACCCCATGAACTGCAGCATGCCAGGCCTCCTTGTCCATCACCAACTCCCGAAGTCCACCCAAACCCATGTCTATTGAGTTTGTGATGCTATCCAATCATCTTATCCTCTGTCGTCCCCTTCTCCTCCTGCCTTCAATCGTTCCCAGCATCAGGGTCTTTTCCAATGAGTCAGCTCTTCACATCAGGTGGCCAAAGTAATGGAATTTCAGCTTCAATATCAGTCCTTCCAATGAATACCCAGGACTGATCTCTTTTAGGATAGACTGGTTGGATCTCCTTGCAGTCCAAGGGACTCTGAAGAGTCTTCTCCAACACCACAGTTCAAAAGCATCAATTCTTTGGTGCTCAGCTTTCTTTATCAGCTTTATTTCTTTATGTCCATTTCACTAGTAGACAGTTAAAAAAGATTAAATTAACTTAAAACATTATATGTTTTCTTAGATAGGGGAAGGCAATGGCACCCCACTCCAGTAGTCTTGCCTAGAAAATCCCATGGACGGAGGAGCCTGGTAGGCTGCAATCCATGGGGTTGCGAAGAGTCAGACACAACTGAGCAACTTCACTTTTACTTTTCACTTTGATGCATTGGAGAAGGAAATGGCAACCCACTCCAGTGTTCTTGCCTGGAGAGTCCCAAGGACGGCAGAGCCTGGTGGGCTGCTGTCTATGGGGTCGCACAGAGTCGGACATGACTGAAGCGACTTAGCAGCAGCAGCAGCAGCTTGTTCTGACGTTAGGTTTAGATATAACAAAACCTGTTTTATACCTACATCTAGAGTCTCAGTTGGTAAAATTCAATGAGTTACACTGTTTAAATAAAGCAATAGATGAGACTATTCTGCTGAATCGTGGACACATCCTTAATGCTGTCCTGTGCTGTGCTTAGTCATTTAGCTGTGTCCAACTCTTTGCGACCCCATGGACTGCAGCCCACCAGGCTCCTCTGTCCATGGGGATTCTCCAGGCAAGAACACTGAAGTGGGTTGCTATTCCCTCCTCCAGATCTTCAAGGCCCAGGGATCGAGCTTGTGTTTCCTGCATTGCAGGCAGATTGTTTACTGCCACTGATAGATGCCTCCTATTGCACTGGCTAATATAAAACCTAAAACATTAGTATCTGCTGTTATAACCTTAGTTCTTTTTTTTCCTAAACTCTAAGTTTCACCTTTCTTATCTATAAAAATGTCCATGATAATTATAGCTCGCCCATAGGGTCATTTTGAGAAATAAGCCAAATGATGGATATAAAGCAGATAGTATTAGGTTTGGCCATAGACAACACAGAATAAAGTTAGGATCATTATAATTTGGATATAAATGTATATATATCCACAATTTATTGAATTATTATTTTTCATTGATTGGCCTGTTCAATTGTGCATGTAGCACAGATTTCATTATTCAAGGTATTTCATATTGAGAGTGTTTTCTCACTTTAGTAATTCTCAACAGGTCCCCACATGGAAACCAAGTGTCATGGAGACAATATTACATAGTGAGCAAGACAAGCTATGGGCTGAGACTGCAGAACTCATTGGTAGCTCTATCTTGTCCATATTTTCTGGACAGTAGTCTCCCCATCTATGGAATGAATCAAGGGTCACAGTTGAGTTGTATTTTAATTATTTTAATGGACGTATTGTTAAGCACGAAAGTAAGTATTCAATACATGTTTGCTGAGTGAGTAAAGGGATCCTCCAATCGCTGAACTCATGTGTAGCTCTAGACTAATTTACTTTCTACAAAAAAATGTATAGCAGTTTTTCAGAAGAAGATATTTGAACATTTAAGAAAGATTTGTTTCAGTTCAGTTCAGTCGCTCAGTCGTGTCAGACTCTTTGCAACCCCATGAATCGCAGCACGCCAGGCCTCCCTGTCCATCACCAACTCCCGGAGTTCACTCAGACTCACGTTCATTGAGTCTGTGATGCCATCCAGCCATCTCATCCTCGGTCGTCCCCTTCTCCTCCTGCCCCCAATCCCTCCCAGCATCAGGGTCTTTTCCAATGAGTCAACTCTTCGCATGAGGTGGCCAAAGTACTGGAGCTTCAGCTTTAGCATCATTCCTTCCAAAGATTTGTTTACATGGTATTAAACTTCCATTGAGTCTGTGATGCCATCCAGCCATCTCATCCTCGGTCGTCCCCTTCTCCTCCTGCCCCCAATCCCTCCCAGCATCAGGGTCTTTTCCAATGAGTCAACTCTTCGCATGAGGTGGCCAAAGTACTGGAGCTTCAGCTTTAGCATCATTCCTTCCAAGATTTGTTTACATGGTATTAAACATTTGAGCTTTTTGTTTTGGTCCATGCAATGAGAAAAACTCTTTTATGTGACTGGCAGTGGGTCATAGGTATCAGCGACCATAATAAATTCTGTAATAAATAAAAGCCAATACACTTGCTTTTTTCCTAAAATCATAGACTTGATTTTAGTGTAAACTCCATCAAACTTTCTGACATTTCTATCTGGTACGGGCTGTTTTGTTCCTCCACAATTTTTTTAAGCCCTAACCTCAGGCTTCCCTGATAGCTCAGTTGGTAAAGAATCTGCCTATAATGTGGGAGAACTGGGTTCAATCCTTGGGTTGGGAGGATCCCCTGGAGAAGGGAAGCCCTGACCCCAACTACCTTGGAATATACTTGTATTTGAAGACAGAGTTAATTAAGCTAATAAAGTCATTAGAATGGGGCCTATCTGACTGGAGTCTTTATATAAGAAGAGGGTGTTTGTATAAGAGGAATCTTTTATAAGACTTTATATAAGAGGAGTCTTTATGTAAGAAGAGGGTGTTTGGGAAGAAAGGGGTACAGAGCACGGTCGCATGTGAAGCTGTAAGAAGAAGATGGGCATCTACAAGCCAGGATGGGCAATTCAGAAGGAGCCAACCCTGCCATCACTTTGATGTCAGACTTCTAGTCCTTACAGTTATGAGGAATAAGTCTCTGTTGTTTAAAACACCCAGTCTATGGTACATTTTCATTGCAAAATAATACACTTGCCATCCAAACATTACTCCAAATCTAATGTTTTCTAAGAAGCCTTTCTGAAAACTCAAATTGTTGTACCTTCATAGTCATCTTGCATTTCTATTTCACTTTATGTTTTTCATGAATTTTCTCTCTTCAGACTGATCACCAGTCGCAAAGGGATGTAAGTGATGCCTTGCTTGCTTATGTATGTTTCCATGTGTGTGTGTTCTCTACAGTGTCTGCCATATTTCACATATGTGAGATAGTAGACATTCAATAAATATTTATATTGATTTTAAATATTCATATAAAGGATATTTATGAGATATATGAGTGATTTTCAGTTTAATGGGCTGATTCACCTTAGTATGTGACCTTTGGGGTTTCCTTGGGCACAGACTATCAGCAATTCTGTTTCTGTATCATGGTATGCCTTGCTAGCCGAACTCTGCTATTGACTACTGGGAGATTGAGAAGAGTGGAAGAGGTGAAATTCTGAAAAGTGATTTGGTGAGCCTATTAAAAACTGACATAACATCTCTGCTTCCAAAGTATTTATTTTGACTACCGTGATGAAAAGTTTACAGAGGAAGAAGGTACTGCAAGGTTTAAAGCTCGTAATTGCCTTAAAGTAGATGTGGAGATGAAAGCTTAGAAACCACCCTGTCTTTGAGAATCTCTTATCAATGTCTAAAGTTTTAACATTGGGACCATTGGATATCATTAGGATTGACACTGGAGTTATGAGAATTGCAGTGTCTGCTCTCAGCACTTTGGCCACCTCATGTGAAGAGTTGACTCATTGGAAAAGACTCTGATGCTGGGAAGGATTGGGGGCAGGAGGAGAAGGGGACGACCGAGGATGAGATGGCTAGAGGGCATCACCGACGTGATGGATGTGAGTTTGAATGAACTCTGGGAGTTGGTGATGGACAGGGAGGCCTGGCGTGCTGCAATTCATGGGGTTGCAAAGAGTCTGACACGACTGAGCGACTGAACTGACTGACTGACTCTCAGCAATAATGAAGTAAGAGGATAACAAATGTTTCCCAAATAACCAAGTTGCGTGTGTTTGTGAGTGTGTGTGTGAACTCTATGTGTACTATATACAATGACATGCACACAGTAAAATCATAGCCTTCTGCCACCACCACTTTACCTCCATCAGAAGTAAACATCCTTTACCCAATAAGGTCAAATTAGCCTTGACTAAATACAAAATCATTTACATATTTGAAGCACCAAACATCAAAGGACTATTTATGGAAATAAATATTATTGACTTTGAATACATTTACTTCTGAGTTTAGATAAGTCAGAAAACAAAATATAAAAGCTCTCTTGGTTCTATTGAGTATGGACACATTTGATGGCTTGTGTAAAATCTATGCTAAAATTTTTCTATAAGAATTAGGTTTCCCAAAAGTGATGCCTGGCAAGTTACTTTTTTTTTTTGCTAGTTTCTAATTTGGCAAGTAGCTTTTCTTATCTGTTCGTTGAACTCTGTACTTAATATATTCTAAAGGATTGGACTTGTGAAAAATGATTACTTGGTGAATTTATATTTAGAAGTAGTTAAGAATGCTCCATTGAGGTAACTGAGGTTTATAGAAGAAACATCACCCTTTTCGGTTCAAGATCATGGGACATTGTGACTATTGTAGTTTTCATATTTTCCCCTGAGGCAGGTTTCACAAGTTTTCCAGATAACTCTTCTGCCATTGAAGAGGTTAGATAATTCCTGTCTTATCCAATACCTATTTCCCACTCCCTACCCCCACAAACACACAAAAGAATGGAAAGAAAGAGCAGAGAGTAGGAAATAAAAGAACAACAAATCAGGGTATGATTTCCATTCTTTTGAGGATTTTAAGTTCATGTTTTAACATTTCTCAGCCGATGCTGCTGCTGATTTTTTTAAAATATAGTATTAGAGAGGAATTGCATCCCAGGAAGTCTTTAATCAAGAGTTAGGACTGTGCAGTTGAAAGAACCCATAATTTCAAATTACTAAACACATGTTTTTTTCCCCACTCTCTGCTTCCTCTGGATGTAAAAGAGTAGTTTTTAAATGAAGATGCAAATTACTATTTGTTCATGATAACCTTAGCATGCTACTTGGTTTACATTTGAAAAAATGATCTGATAAATACAAACTTCACAGGGGATTGCAAGGACTGGTTTGCTAGTTTAATTTAATTTTTTAATTAATAAGTGTGGTCTGAAGTGTACACTTTCTGTCTTCAGACCTAAAAGACCTTTGAATATGGCATTGGTCTTGATATGTTTGTAATATAATCAGTATTTTCAGAAACCTCAGGATCCAATTATTGGTGTTCCAGACAAGATATTACTGTCCCTTTATCAGCTGTACTATCTTCTGTCCTCAGCTGGAAGACCCAGCCTAATCTGGTGGGACAAATTAACCAGTTAGAAGTTGAGAATGTAAAGATAATTTTGGAGTTTGGGGTTAACATGTACACCCTAGTATGTATAAAATAGGTAAACAAGGATATGCTGTATAGCACAGGGAACTATATTCAATATCCAGTGATAACCTATATTGGCAAGCAATCAGAAAAATAATATATATATGGTTGGATAGCATCACTGACTCATTGGCCATGAACTTGGGCAAATTCTAGGAGATAGTGAGGGGCAGGGAGGCTTGGCATGCTGCAGTCCAAAGAGTTGGAAATGACTTAGCAACTGAACAACAATGTGTGTGTGTGTGTGTGTGTGTGTGTGTGTGTGTATGAATCATTTGAAACTAATGCAGCCTTAAAAATTAACTATAGTTCAAAAAAAAAAAAAGTGTTGAGAATGACCAAGGATCCCAGTAATGGATGTCAGGCCAAGTCTTTGGCCAAAATAATTTATACTATAACTTATAACTATCAGGCCAATTCTTTGGCCATAATAACTTATGACTATCTTTAACAGTTAAAGAGTGTGTTCATATGCAAGTTACAGGAAACCCTGCTAAACAGTGGGTTAAGCTAATTTAATATTTTATTCTGTCTTAACAAGAAATCAGACTATTTCCAAGTCTTGGCATATATTTTGTGGATCCAGGAGGTCTGGTGAATATGTCTGTAATTTTCTTGATTTTTTTTTTTTTTTTTTACATCATGGATACAATATGGCTGCTTAATCACTTGCTATCACATTCAAATTCCTAAAAGTTTAAAGGGGGTGAAAAACATAGTAGAAAAAGATGGGAGAAGAAACAGCAACATCTGTATAGGAAAATAAACATTTTCCCCCAAATCCTTAGCAGACTTTTACTTGAATGTCATCGGCCAGAACAGTGACATGTGACCACTCTTACACAATGGGATATGAGATAGTAGGCTTTTAGCTTTCCATAGTAAAATAAAACAAAGGAAGGAATAGGAACAAGCTCAAATAAACAAAACTGTAAAATCTGCCACAGATCAACCCAGAGTTTTACTATGTGAAATTAATGAGGCATAGAGCCTAAGGAAAGCTGCTAGACATCACAGTGAGCTCAGTAAGAATTTTCCCATCATGACTAATGACACTTATCCAAAGACAAACACAAATCTATGTATATATTCAGGAGAGAATGTTGAGTTATCTCACAAATCTGAATCTAGCAGAATTTAGCATAATAGAATTTTTTACTTAGTTCTACCTTAAGCCCCATCTTATTACCCTTAAGTTGCATATAAAACCTGAAGCTGTTTTGAATTACTTATTTGGGGAAACATCCTTCTTTTATGAGAAGTCAATAATTTTCTATTTCTATAGGCTCAGAAATTGAGGACTTTTCATAATGTAGACATGTTATACCCTAAGTTGTCCCATGGTAGGGACAATCTCACCATGAAATAGTGAGCCTCGGGTCACTGCAAATGCTCCAGGCTGGATACAGTAGAAATTCTTATTCAGAGTGAAGACTGGGTCTCTGAAGTTTATCACAAATAGTATGAAAAATGAAGAAAATATAGAAAAATTAGATGAATTGCAAATATGGTTTCAGATCCACATCCTTCCAAAAAAGACCTGGGAGGTTCTGGTGCCATTGTGTGTGTGTTAATTCAAGTGTGCAACTTCTCTTCATTGAAGCCATGCTCAGAGCAACGCTGAGAACTGTAGCAATCCGTCTTGCATCAGAGAAATCCCCCAGTGAGATCTGCCCGGCATAGAATTTCCTGGCATAGTATGGTGAGATTCACTCTAAGCACATTACTTTAGTTATATCACTGGGAAGGAACAAAACGTATCTTTTCATAGTCCCAGTTTTTTGCTCCATCCTGCAAATGACACATGTTGCCAGTTTTCTATTTTCTCAGCACTTACAGAGTCTGTGGTTTGTAGTCTTCCTGGTAGGGCTGCCCTTGTGACGGTAAAGAATCTACCTGCAATGCAGGAGTCCAAGTTTGATCCCTAGGTCAGGAAGATCCCCTGTAGAAGGATGTGGCAACCCACTCCAGTATTCTTGCCTGGAGAATCCAATGGACAGAAGAGCCTGGCGGGCTATAGTCCAAGAGGTTGCAGAGAGTCAGGCACGACTGAGTGACTAACAGTTTGGTGCAGGAGAAAGCTCCTTGTCCTTTCCTCGAACTGTTCCCCTCACTCTGGCTCCATTCCTCCACTTGGACTAGCTCTACCTACTTAACAATATGTTGATTTTCTTCAACAAGAGTTCCAGATTTCTGGCTCCACATTCCATAATTATAGGACCCAGAGTGAACAAGAACGTACATATTAACACCATCCTAAGATGGACTCAATGAGCAATGCTTTGAGGAAGTTAGGTTATGATGAGGGTAAGATAGGAAGCTAGAATAGTGTCCTCAAAATTGTTTAATTACAAACAATGATAGAAGCTGTTAAAATGGTTAATGAATGATATGAGATTTTAATGAGTAAAATGTTAGAAACTTGTAAATATAAAGCAACAATTCATAAATAATGCATGTGTGCTCAGTTGTGTCCAGTTCTTTGCAACCCCCTGAACTGTAGCCTCCCAGGGACTTCTGTTCATGGAATTTCCCAGGCAGTAATACTAGAGTGTGTAACCATTTCCTTCTCCAGGAGATCTTTCCAACACAGGGACAGAACATGCGTCTCCTGTATTGCAGGCAAATTCTTTACCACTGAGTCACCTGGGAAGCTCCTTATAAATAATAGATCTACATTATTCTTGAGTTTTGAGGTCAATGGGGTATTTATTCTGCCAGTGGTCAAAATATTGGTGAGAAGAAATGAAAAATAAATAGTGGAAAACAAAGCAATTTTAGGTTTTTTTTTTTTTTCCAAAATGGCATTTCCTTTTTTGGGGACCTGCTTTTCAAGTTAGTTGGAGAATTTACAAGAAAAAACGTGTTTGCAGTGGCAGAATTAATTACAAGGAAGTGTAGTAGGAGATATTATCACATGTTCCTGCTTGTTTGTGAGGGACAGTTTCTCTGGGGACATTAGACATCCACACCCTTGTTGACTTTGAAGTTGGTCTGCTTCTCATTTTGGCCAAAAAAAAAAAAAAAAGGCGAGAAGACAGGATATGTACCACATCCCATCAGCAGCTTTAAGACCCATTGTGTGTTTCACCCATCTCTATTGCTCTTTCTCTGTGCCGCAGAATGACATGCCATAAATAAGAACAGCTTGTTCACTCTAGGTCTCCAGATTAAAAGAGAGTGGAACAGACTTGAAACCATTAATTCACAATAGTGAACTTGAAACATCAATAAAAAATAAGTTCATGAGTGAGACATACGTTTTATTGTTTAAGTCTCTGGGATTTCTGGGTTATTTGTTACTGCATCAGAGCTGACTACTACAGAACTTATCATGCTTTCTTATTTTATGAGTGGGTACCACCCTCACTGGACTGCTCCCCAAAGTCCAGAATAATGGTTTAAGTTTTCCTTTCTTTCCTCTTAGTGGAGCATATCTCCACAACCCAGAATGGAAACATTTTAACTTATAATTTAAAGAGGACCAAAGGAATATAAAATGCTGGGTCTTTTCCTCTTTATGATTGATGGAAGTTCTTGGAATTAAAACAAATTTATCTGTTTGGAGAGAGTGGTGGGTAGGCATAGAGTAAATGTCAGTGTTCAAAAAGGCAATGCTAACATTTTCTTAAACAAAGATAATCCTCTTTATACTAACCTTTTGCAATATGAGAAGGAAGGATTTCTACAGAATAGGTTATATACATAGTTTATTCACTTTAGGGATGTAATAAACTATTATTGACTTTTTGGACTTGAACATTATTCTATGTGGCACATTTTATAATTGCTTGTGCTCCTTGGCAGACTGTTGGAGGCTTCATTCCCTAAAAATCTTTTAAAGTAATTGCTGACTTCAGGAAAACTTATTAGTAAAGCCGCGTTGAATAACTAGAGGTCTCTTGTGATGTTTTGCCAGAATAATTCACATAAGCACTGTGATATAGGTTCTTTAAACTTTCCTTTTCCTTCAGATGTTTCAAGAGAAGATTTATCTCAGGTCACACAAGTGAAATATGGTACAGATTATTTTCAAATAGTATTCTACCTAAATGCAGAAGCCCCAGGTAGAGTTCTATAGGAAATGTGCTTCCTGGACAAATGCTGAGTTTAAGCATTGACATCTTATATACAGTTGTAGTTGAAAAGGTCCTTGTAGACATAGGACTTACACACATATATTTCTACTGTCTGAGGAGACTCCTAAAAGTCAACACATTTTGCCATGTGAAAGTGCAGTTCTCAACCTGAAATGAATTACTAAAATAGGTTGTTTTTGATTGAAGAACGTTCTCTTGAAATAATAATATTCAGGCATCATGACCTCCATTATGTGGCCATCATATTAGCTATGACAAATAGGGACATTCCAATGCTGTCTGGATTGCTCAAGTCATTTTGTATGATGCAAGACAGGACACGCATCTTAAATGAGCAGACCTTTCAAAGTTCACAAGTTGCTAAGTTTTCCAAAAGAAATCCAATAATAAAGTCAACATGTAGACTTCATCTGCACTGTAGAAATATTATGCTACATTTTAGCTTCTAGGTAAAAAAGGCACCTGAGTTCGCTGTCTATGAGAATGTTCTAATCACATACTGTAAGGCTGCACTGAAATTGTCAAGTAGATCAACAAAGCACATATAACATTTAGTGATATGACATTTGCTGATATGTAACTCTCTTGGGACTATCTTACTCTGATGAGATATAACCCTTTTATAAGTTTTGAAATATTCACAATGTCTAAGGTATGCTAATTAATTAACAATGTTCCCAAGATGGAAATAATAAACAAATTGTTTATATACATGTTACACATATGCATATATATAAATTTAGACTTTTGAATATACATATAGGGAAATGTACATACAAATGTATATGTATACCTATTACTATATATATATTCTAAATCTAAATTTTTGCAAATGCAAATATTTGTCACAATTACTTTTTTAGCCAATACTATGTTTTGATTAGTCTTCTGTTTTCACTTCAAAAATGTAAAGGCTGTTTAAAAGTTTAAACCTTATTCAAAGCAGTAGTATCAACTATCTTTGAAACTGTCTTTGAACATAATCACTTTCTTTCAGTAGTACCTGTACTCGCTTTCCAGGATACACTAGTTAATTTAGATTAACAACTCTAACAAGATCCTTTCATTGCCATCAGTGTCTCAGACTTGAAGGCATTCTAAGTTTTATCTTTGGGAAAAAGAGTCAAAATTACAGTTGAACTTGATTAAAGATAATATAACAAATTATAACTGTATACAGAAATCAACAATGACTGATTATACCTTGAGAATGGGATTTTAGAATGAAATTATAGGAAATGGTATAAAGTTAATTTTCATTGTATAATAATGTGTCAAAATAACTGGTTAATAATTAGCTAAATTTTATTTCCATGTGATAATTATTATTTATTTCAAAAATATTTGAGTAAACTAGTAGTAAAATAGCATATGTGTTTATATTAAATCTTCATTGACTCAATCTACAGTTATTTAGCTCCTTTTTGGAACTAAATACTAGATGTTTAGGATTATAACATGAGGAGTTAAGCAAAAGAACAACAAAATGATCTGCCATCATGGTGCTACATTCTAGTGGAGGTAACAGATAATAAAGAAATTAAACAATTAGAATTTGTCAGATAATTCTAGGTGCATGGGGAGAAATTAAGCAAGTCGAGGGTAGAGAATGAAAGGAGGCAGAGGTGATATTTTCAAGTGAGCACTTAGGAAAGTCTTCACTGGAGGAGATATTGAACATAATGCAAAGATCCTGAGGAGGGAATGTGCCTGGAATATCTTTGAGCTTTAAGAATACTGGTGTGTCTAAAGTGGGGTGGGGTGACATAGTAGGAAACGAGAATCCTTGAAGAGCCTCAGAATATCATGTAGGGCCTTGTGGAGAAATCCTCTTTTTCCAAGAGAAATGGGGCCTTATAGCAAAGTTTCAAGAGATCCATAATTTTGTATGACTTGTTTGAAATAGATTGTACTACTGGGATCAGACTAGAGGCACGGAGAGTAGTCAGGAGACTTTGAAATAATCTAGGTAGGAGAAGAAGATTGCCTGGAGCATGGTGGGATCATGAAGATAGCGAGAATGGTCATATTCTACAAATATTTGGAACTGGAGTATACAAAATTTAGTGACAGTTTAGTTTTCCATTGTGAAAGAAGTAAAGTAGTCAAGAATGATGCCAAGTTTAAAATCATTGCTCATTTTTGGGTTGGCAGTCAGAATGAGGGATCTCTTTCAAAAGGTAAACTTATGTCCCTGGGCTTTTGAAGTCGAGGGGATTATTAGACAGAACTCACAGATTGTGCAATCTGGAATGAGACATTTTTCATCTTTATTTTTAGAAATTTAGCATTTTCATTAATTATGAAAGTAGACAAGACACAGCTGTAGAATTAGCAATAACTACAGCTTTATCACCAATAGGATTAGCACATATATTCATAGTGCATTACATTTGTAGGTATGAACTCTCAAAGTGACATTTACACTTATCAGTATTTCCCAATAATTATTAGCAATTATATCTGCTCCCAGACCTTATCAATTAATGTTTTAGTAAATCTATCACAATTAAGAATATCTTGGTTAACTTAAGTTCAACATAATAGTTTCCTACGAAGTAATATGTATTTTATTTTAGGCATTTTTTTTTAGACATTATTCTGAGAAGCTTTCTGTAGGCTTCAGGAGAATGCCAAGAGGGTCTATGTCACAAAAAAGTTAAAAGCACTTATTTTTGCCAAGTGCAATAATACACATCTTTGGAGAATATGCCAATGTTCACTTTCAAAGGTAGCATAGATAATAATAATAATGATATTAACAAATGATGAATCTTCATGTAATGACTCTGTGCTAGGTATGTTATCTATTTTCCATAGCAAACCTATCAGGCAGAGGTTATCTTCATTTTATATAGAACAAAATTGAGGATTAGAAAGGATTAGGTTATAAGGCCATACACCTGGTAAGCAGAGATTCGTTTTAAATCTGTTTCCTAAATGTATCTTCTTTACCAACAAAAGATACTGCTTCAACCATGGAAAGATCAAATTGGTGATGTGAAATATCTGTTTCAAGAAATGAAGCATTCTATAGCCATTTTTTAGGGAGACAGGATAGCATAAAAGCAACATAAGAAATATTTTCTATGGTTGAGAAAGCATTTTCCTCCTTTTTGGGTGGTTTCATGTAGAGTGAAGATAGTATCACTTCTTTTCTGATCCTTTAAACCATGGGTGTTTTTTGTAAAGCATTTGCAACTATTCACAAAACTGTCATGGAAGAAGGGAAAGGTCCACTAGAATGCAGTTGATGAGACAACCAATATTGATATTTTGAATACCCTCCTTTTATGTACCTCTTTTGTTATATATACATTTATATGTATACTTTTACATAAGTGGGGTCAAATAGCAATACATTTTTTAAGAAGGAATATTATGCCTTTTCTCTCATCCCGTCTTTACAGTTGTATCTCATTTCTCATTCTCACACACCCACTCTTAGGGGAAGCCATGTTATTCAGCTAACATATGCCCTCGACCACAGGGGAAAATGTGACAAGGACTCAGACATGACTTGGGCAACCATTGGCTGCTGCTGCTGCTGCTAAGTCGCTTCAGTCGTGTCCGACCATGTGCAGCCCCATAGACGGCAGCCCACCAGGCTCCCCCATCCCTGGGATTCTCCAGGCAAGAACACTGGAGTGGGTTGCCATTTCCTTCTCCAATGCATGAAAGTGAAAAGTCAAAGTGAAGTCACTCAGTCATGTCCGACTCTTAGCGACCCCATGGACTGCAGCCTACCAGGCTCCTCCGCCCATGGGATTTTCCAGGCAAGAGTACTGGAGTGGGGTGCCATTGCCTTATCCTAACCATTGGCTAAGACTAAATATAGCTCAGCATCTAAGGGTGTGTGCCAGGCACACCAAATTCAGTCTGCCTGGGCTTGATTTAGACCTCACCAGGCTTATTATCCAACTTTGAACAGCATATTTGATAATCATTGCCTCATCTGTAAAAGGGGATGACAATACTATTTAATGCTATTTACCTTAATGAATGTGTATTTTCAATGAGTCATTGTATAAAAACTTTATATAACAATATGTGCTCACAGTCAGAAGCTGTAGTTCTTGGGCTGTCTTGCAGTCCCACTTTGCTCCTTTCATGGCACTGGGGTAGGTCCAAGTCACGTATAAGTGGTTCCTGGTTAACTGGGGATGACCAGCAGGAGAACTCAAAGCCTGCCTTCCACCTGGGCAATATCAGTAGCATTCTCTGCATTTATTGTTAAGATCTCAAAATATATCAGACATTGCTTAAAAAATAGGTGATACAAGTCACATGACATATACAGATTTGTTTTCAGGAATAAAATAATGCAATGACTTTTATAGGAGGGCATAAAAACACATCTAGTTAGATAGTCTGAGAAACTAATTTTTTCAAGTATTTAATTTTTATTTTTCTGATGAGATCTTGTTAAGAAAACCAAAATTTTACTATCTATCACCCTTTAATTTTTGGTCTGCAGAGCTAAGCCATGGGCTTTAGACACTAACACCTTTTACTGATTGCTGTCAGATTATAGTTAGCTTAAAAGAAAAAAAAAAAAAAAACAAGAAAAGGGAAACAGGGAACAATTTGTTAGAGAAGATTGTTAAATAGCATTTTACCATTTTTCTAAGATTTTCAGCACTAGCAGTGGTTTCATCAGGTTTAGTATATTTTGAGGAAAGCATGAGAGGTGAGATGTTATAGAAGTCTCAGAAAAATATTTACTTATCAACTGAAACAGGTTCACACCTGTTTTCACTTGATCTGTGAGCTTCACTTAAAAGGTAAAATATGTTTTTTAATACAAACCTAGAAAATGTCAGAGAATGAACTTGGAAGGCAAGTAGTTTGGAACTATTTTCTTCATTAAAATATGAATGGATATGGTATGCATGGTTCTTTAGTGATTAACATTTTCTTAGGCAGTTTTGTTCATTTGCAGAAAGTACATTGAATTTCATGTTATTGCTTAATATGCTTATTTTTATTCATTCACAAATTTCAAGGTCTCTTCATTGAACTTTAGTAAAATTATATTCATGCTTTTATATACTTTAAGCAAAGTTCTTCTTAGCCTCCAAATGTTATATATTATGTCATGTACCACATCTTGCCTGGGAGCATGCTGGCTGAGCTTCTGCCATACTCCAAAGCCCTGAGTCTTTTCCTGAGTTAAATATTATTCAATACATCCATGTCTCTCTGCTGTCAGTGGGGCATTGAACTACTGTCTTCAAAAATCAGGCATTAAAGATTCCCGTGTCCTTGTTCTGAGTGGCAATTGATCACTTTAAACTATGTAATCCCATCAGCTTGTAAATATGGAATATATTAGTTCTCACAAAATATATTATTCTGTTAAGTTCCCCATTAAAGCCTACCTCTTAGTTTTCAGCCTGTGAGACTTTGGAAATTAATCTATACTTTATTTCCTTTAGAGTGAGCTACTTTATTATTTTTAAAATCTATACCATCCATTTGTTTGGAAATTATACTTATTCTAGATAATCTTTAAAATACCAAATAAGGTAATTATTGAGTCTCATCACTGGAAGATGTAAATTTGTTTGTATTTCACTAATTGACCTTAATGTAATATTTTCACTGGAAGCCACTTCTTAGCCATCTAAAGAAAATATCTGTGTATCAGTGTCACAGCATTATTTATGACTGTAATCATTTAGAAAATAGGTACTACTTAAAGGTATTATGATATTTTCAAATTATGTTATAATCGGGCATCTGAAGAGCAAAATTTATGCTTTAAGGACAATTCATGGAATAGGACATTGTTCACTGAATTTTATTAAAATATTGAATAGATAGATTTCAATTTGTATAAACAGTAGGATTACAGGATACTTTCTAAGGCTCTTAGGGTAGGCAGAGAAACGAAAGGGAATGAAGTGTGTTGAAATAGTAACAATGGTTAGCCATCATTATGATGAGACTATGGGTGACTCAGGTTCTGGTTTTTGTTTTCTTTGTTTTTCTCTATTGTGATCACATATTACTTTTGTAATCAGGAGACAACAAATTAATAAATAACTGATGGTCCAGAAGCAGACATTTCTTTCCTGCATTCTTTCCACAGATGAAGTCGTTGGGTGGAACTGAATCAAATGCAGTCCTATTCAGTGAACTCTCTGATAAAATACACAGTGAAAATTCTTTCAGAATGCCACAGATTTCATTTGAGAACATGTCAAAGTGATGGAACAAAAGCAGATGGTACAATAGTGGGATTATAGGAGGGTTGGAGGGAAGCACAAGAGCTAGAAATGTACAAGGGCTATAGGGGTGGAGAAGAGAGGTGAGCAGATGAGGGCTGGGGAAGGGGGCAGAAGAATGGGAGCACAGAACTTGACCTCTGAGCCAGGAAGGAAGGAGTCCTTCCCTCAGACCCTGCTCAGATGCTTTTTCTGAAAATATTCTGAGCTTAATGTTTTATGATCAATTCCAAGTTAAAATATGGTTAAGATTCTACTGTGTTCTTTTTTCTGGGTATTTTGTGGAGGACAAGTCTTTTAAATTGACATAAAAAAAATGAGTTTCAGAGTTTCTATTGAAAATACAGTAGGTGGATCTATACCAAAGGTTACATAGTTGGTTATGTACCAAAATGCCTTCCAGCTAAGAGAGAAGAAATACGAACCATTGTTCCTAAACTGATAAAAATTCTCCGCACTTTTGGTAAAGAGGAGCCAAACTTGGAGAAGATTTTGTCCTTTTTAATAACCCAAGAAGTGATTCTTTCTCTGTTAATATGTGGATGCCAGGTGTGCCCAACAGCGAAAAGGAAGGCTCATCTGTCATATGACTGAAGTCCCATCTTGTTCTTGCCGTGTTTTAGAATATTCTCTTTTACCGCTGATCACACTTCTTTTTCAGGGGGGATAAGTGCTCTCCGTGGGTATCTATTTGTTGTCGTTCAGGAGCTAAGTTGTGTCTGACCCTGATCCTATAATCTGAGGCATTCCAGGCTCCTCTGTCTTCCATTGTCTCCTGAGTTTGCTCAAATTCATGTCCGTTGAGTCGGTGATCAGATCTAGCCATCGCATCCTCTTTACAATATAGGAAACATCATTTATTTCTCATTCAGATCACTTCTGGACTTACAATTAGTTACTAAGAAGTAAAGAATGGTCTGTTCTATTTTGAATTAGCATCAGATAAATGATAGCAAGAAATGTATCTCTCTGTTTTTTGGAGTGTACCTGAAAGTTCTTTATCATCACACTAAGCATGCATCTGCTGGTCATTTAAAAGAAATAAAAAAAGAATTCAACAAAGGAATAATCTGGTCTCACCACCCTCAGATACATACAGTTACAGAAGGGACACTGTTCCAATATATAAAGGGAAATCATTTCAGTTGAAATGTTCATCCCTTTAGATGTTTTAACATAAGTTTAGTTTTAAAAGATTCTGGAAATTCAGTTCAGTTCAGTTCAGTCACTCAGTCGTGTCCGATTCTTTGTGACCCCATGAGTCTCAGCACGCCAGGCCTCCCTGTCCATCAACAACTCCCGGAGTTCACCCAGACCCACGCCCATGGAGTCGGTGATGCCATGCAGCCGTCTCATCCTCGGTCGTCCCCTTCTCCTCCTGCCCCCAATCCCTCCCAGCATCAGAGTCTTTTCCAATAAGCCAACTCTTCACATGAGGTGGCCAAAGTACTGGAGCTTCAGTTTTAGCATCATTCCTTCCAAAGAAACCCCAGGGCCAATCTCCTTCAGAATGGACTGGTTGGATCTCCCTGCAGTCCAAGGGACTCTCAAGAGTCTTCTCCAACACCACACTTCAAAAGCATCAATTCTTCAGTGCTCAGCCTTCTTCACAGTCCAACTCTCACATCCATACAGGACTACTGGAAAAACCATAGCCTTGACTAGATGGACCTTAGTCGGCAAAGTAATATCTCTGCTTTTGAATATGCTATCTAGGTGGGTCATAACTTTTCTTCCAAGGAGTAAGCATCTTTTAATTTCATGGCTGCAGTCACCCTCTGCAGTGATTTTGGAGCCCAGTTCACCTCCACTAGCTTTGTTCGTAGTGATGCTATCTAAGGCCCACTTGACTTCACATTCCAGGATGTCTGGCTCTAGATGAGTGATCACACCATCATGATTATCCAGGTCATGAAGATCTTTTTTGTACAGTTCTTCTGTATATTCTTACCACTTCTTCCTTATATCTTCTACTTTTGTTAGATCCATACCATTTCTGTCCTTTATTGAGCCCATCTTTGCATGAAATGTTCCCTGGTATCTCCAGTTTTCTTGAAGAGATCTCTAGTCTTTCCCATTCTGTTCTTTTCCTCTATTTCTTTGCATTGATTGCTGAAGAAGGCTTTCTTCTCTCTTCTTGCTATTCTTTGGAACTCTGCATTCAGATGCTTATATCTTTCCTTTTCTCCTTTGCTTTTTGCTTCTCTTCTTTTCACAGCTGTTTGTAAGGCTTCCCCAGACAGCCATTTTGCTTTTTTGCATTTCTTTTCCATGGGGATGGTCTTGATCCCTGTCTCCAGTACAATGTCACGAACCTCATTCCATAGTTCATCAGGCACTCTATCTATCAGATCTAGGCCCTTAAATCTATTTCTCACTTCCACTGTATCATCATAAGGGATTTGATTTAGGTAGGCACAGAAGCCAATTTTTGAGAAGCAGCTTCACCTATGAGTAGCATGGAATTCAGGGGTAAAAAGAAAGTCAAATTATAAGCTATAGAGATGTTCCTCTTGTCATTGTCAAATGATATGACCAAATAAAATAGCTTGTGGATTTACTGAAAATCATTAATCACATTGATTAAGGACCTGCAGTAACATGCTTGGATTTAGTAACAATTGTTGAACATTAATCCCAAACTGTGTTTTTAGCTAACATTCTGTTCTTTCATTAATACGTATAAATTGAAGACAATTTCCATGTTGGAAGAGCGAACACTGTGGATTGTTTGTAAACTGGCCAACAATGTACTTTAGTCGGTTTTTCTTGGCAAATTTATACTTAATGTCATCCACTGCCAAAACCCCATTCCATAATGATGTCATCAACAGTGTGGGATGAGAAAAAGCTAAAAGAATGCAGATGGGAAAGTAATTCCTTCATGTTTTATTAGCTGTATGTGTTTTTCCCCCTCTGATTTTTCCATGTTGGGTTATCAAACTAAAATCCTTGTCTGAATCTGGTAGTCTTATACATTCATTTCCTCCCCCCAATAATGACTGATCATGTTATTTTCTTGTTTAGTGTTTCATTAAAATATTAATTAGTCCCTAAACTTGTGAGAAACTTATCATCATCAGTTTGGATACAACAGATTATAATTTTAGATAAAAGTGCCAGGAGGTTTTATCCCTGGCATCCTATATCATGTTGTCTGGTAGACTGGGCAAATAATCAGGCTTTTTGTTTACCTGTTATCATGACAGGAAAAAAAAAAATAAGAGCAAACAAAACTTGTGCTTGAAAAACAAAATTATAGTAAAATCCTCTTTGACATTGTGGCATTTATTGTAAAATACAGGGCTAACACCATGTCAACATAAGTGTATGTGACACTTACATTGAAAAGTATTCAATTATCCTAGAGACCCACTGACTCAGAGATTCTCTGTGACATTAATGGGGTTATCAAGATATGGTCTTTGAATTTCTTTGACTATCCATCTACATTTAATAAGCTGAACTGTCTTTAAATACCATGTGTGGGCATGAAAAAAAACTGGGTTAATTACATGCCCTAGTATATGCAAATTTATATTTTATATGCCATTCAAGCTTTTATTTCCTTAAGGTTGAAAAATGTTCTTATGTGAATAAATGTGGTTATAAATACTTCTTTATGAAGTGGATGTTTCTCAGTGAATATTTATTATGCACTTCTTATGGGCAAGGATAGGCTGTCCTCAGCTGTGTCTTCATGGAGGCTGATGTCTTTAGGTGATTTAAGATATGTGTTAAAATGTCTGTGGTACAAGGTAGAAAGAGGTGAGTTTTGTGAGAAATTTAAAGAAAACAAAAAGAGCTCTATTTATTCAGGAGAAGATTAGACTTAGCTGGGGAAGGACATTACTTGGAACTCAGGGCTAGCTGTCATGCTGAGGCCTGCTGGGACTACATATAATTTAGGTTCTGGATGAGGCTCAGATTATCTGGGCTCTGGGTCATCTCATTGTGCTCTGAATTAAGAGGGTTCATAGGGTCTTCCCCATCATGAACACTAAAGTCCTTTCAATCTATGATTCTTCCATTGTTCAGTCACCAATTACGTCTGACTCTTTGTGACCCCATGGACTGTAAGCCCACCAGGGTCCTCTGTCTGTGGGGTTCTCCTGGCAAGAGTACTAGAGTGGGTTGCCACGTCCTTCTCCAGGGGGTCTTACCTGAATAGGAATCCAACCTGCATCTCCTGCATTTACAGTCAGATTCTTTACCATTGAGCCACCAGGAAAGCCCAATTCTTCCGTTACTGTCACTTCAAATTGTTGACTTTAAATCATAAGTCTTTTGCTTACTCAAACTTCAGCTTGTTTGCAATTGCAGTCTACCCATTGGTTTTTCTGTCTCACATGTCAATTTCTTAATGTCTTTCCTTAAGTCTTAAGAGACAATCTCATGGGCCAGCTGGTCACACCCTGAGTGGGCAGCCCATCAGCTGGTTTGTCCCTGGATTAGATGCCCCTCCCTGGTACAGTCACCGCCATCTAGGGATCTGAAAACAAACACTTGGCTATCTGACCATAGGACTCTTATTTTGTCAGGAACTGAGAAGAAAGACTCCTTCCCAGATAGACAGCGGGGATGTGGCCACCTATCTGGAAAGTGGTTCAGTGAAGGCATTTTGGAGGAAAAGATATATGAGCTGCCCTCGTCTACAGGCTCACTTCGCTCCTTTTCTTCTGTTAAAATGGCAGAGGTGTCCCTCATACATTCTAAGTCCAGCTTGTCTACCCATGTGCCTTGCAGCTTATCACCTACCCCATAAGGGCTCCTGCTCACTGGGTATTTTTATTTTGTGCATTCATATGTTCAAGGCATAAGGCTTCTCATGTATCTTGTTGAAAGAAAATTACTGAAAAGTTAAAGGAATCAACTTTTCAGCATTGAAGTTACTGACCTGTGAGAATGAAGTGATAACATGATTAAATATATTCACACAGGAAATAAGATATAATTTCCTTTACTGAGCTTATAGCATGATCTTAACAATACATCTAGAAGTGGAAGTGATGTGTTGTGATCGTCTGTGATTATCTTTGGGTTTGTTTAGCTGGCACTTTATTATCTTTAAAATACTTACAGATACTTACTGGTGTCCACATGATGAGTTGACACTGACAGCTGTGAACTGCATAGGCAGTATCCCATAGACTGATAAAAGTGTTTTTGTTACTACAGTCTAGAAAATAAGATCAAAGCATTAGCCTCTGACCATGGTGTTTTATAGTAGACCAGGTTAGTATCCCATTTACGCTAGTTTGAGCATCAATATTCATTAAGTAATTAATTCACATGTTACTTTGTAGCATACACCAAGATAGTGTGGTTATTATGTCCCAAAATTCAGAGTCACATGACTGGAAGGTACCCAAGAGTTATATAGTGATATCATATATCTAATGCCAGACTTCTCTTTGCCTCTTGATGGATGTCCAGCCTCTTTTGAATCTATTCAGCACTGAAAAGTCCAACATATTAAGACCTTGTCTCTGTACATGGAGAAATAAATTCTATAAATGATTTTGTTGTTGATTCTTGGCATCTTTATAAATTTCTTTTTAACATTTTTGAAAGATCCCTACAGTAAGATCAATAGATAATGAGTGACATTTAGTCATCTCTTCCACTTATATAATCAAATAATAAGGTGAATCATATGAATCTATTATCTTTGTGGGCTGATAGTATGTCAATAATTTCATATGGTTCAGTGTAGAATGTTTTAAAAATTATTTTGTCCAAATGTTACCCTTCACTTCTCTTTTTTGAAGGCTAGGATTTAAAAAGAGTTTAACTCATTTTGTGATATAGACTCAGTCAAACACAAGTCCTGATGTTTTTTCATCTGGATGGGTATACACAAATTATCAATTGTCTTTTCAGAAGTAAAGAAGAAATCTAGGAAAGAACTGTGAGATTTTGACTCCCTGCTGTTCATGACAACACTCAGATTCTTAGATCCATTTAGCTTCTGTTAAGTTTTAGGAAATTTCTTTTTTGTAACATTTTTTTTTTCATTGAGAACTTCATTATTATTCTGCAATGCAAATGAAGTACCACACAGGTATATAGTTAAGGGTAGTAATCTGTTTCAGCAACCAAAACAGTAACCTGGACTGTTATTTTATGGAGACTAGAAATCTATTATTATAGGAAGAAAAGAGGAACAATTCTTGTCATGTGGTTTAAACGCAATATTTTAAATATCCAAGATCTTTTGTAACTTTATTTCATAGTACATTATATGATTCAGTATCTCTATATAGTTCTGGCGAATAGATAACCATTTTAAGAGTTGCATAATATCTTTCTTCAAATAAATTAATGAAACCTTCAGGATTAGATATTGCACTGAAATTACTGTCTTAGAAAAAGGAAATAAAGATGATGCAAAATCCCTATTTTTCATAATACTCAAGGATAAAATTACCAAATAATTGAATTCCAAATCTCTTGCTGCTGCAGTTCAAATCCTGTATCCTAAATCTTTATTTAGGAGAACATTCTAAGGAATCTGAATTGATGTAAGTTTATTTTGTAGCCCCAAACATGTAAAAATGGTTTTATTTTCCCTAGTAGATATTGAGAAAGCAAGGTGAGATATGTTATAGATGGATCTACATAATTGGCTTTTCAAAATAAAGCCATATCATCAGGCTCTTTGCTCTAGAAAAAGAACTGAGTTTCAGGCAAATGTGTTATAGACTTCTTAAGAAAGAGCAGTCAATTAGTGAAGTGTCAAATAATCACATTCTGTTACAGTTCAACCTTAGAATAAGCCTTCGCTATATTGATGGTCTCCAAGTCAACGGAATGAAATGAAACGGAATGAAAAAAAAAATCCTCAGAGCTTTGAATATATATTTGTTGTTGTTGTTTAGTCACTAAGTCATGTCAGCTCCTCTGTCCATGTCAAGATATATATATGTATATAGATATAGATATGTGTCAAAAAGTGTGTCTGGGTGTATATATATATATATACACACACTGGGAAGATAGATTAAAAGCATAGAAGGAATTCAATTTAATGGTAGGTAAAAAATAATGTCAATTGCTATGTACATAGCAAAATTCTGAGCATAATAATTTTTGGAAGTAGGAGTCTTTCAGCAAATCCATTTTCCAAGACTATCAGATAAAAATGACATATGCTTGTTGTTTTTTTTTTTTAACATTCTTAATTCGATAATTGTTCAAGGTTAATGGGCACCTTAAATCTCTTAAGCTCAGTCCAAATACCTGAATACATAAAAGTTGCATGAGTGTACCTTCGGATATTACATTCTGTTCTTAGGACTGTCATCATTTCCCTCCAAATCACATTTTTTTAACTTGCTTCTGTGTAGTCTAATGATATACTGTCAGTACTCATAATTTCAGATTAGCAGATGTTTCTTTTCTAAGACTGTCTTCAAAATATGCATTCAGAAAGTGTTAAGTCTATGTGAAAAAGCCAAAGAAATCCACAAGTGTTAGAGGTTTCCTCAGTCGTTCCATCTAAATGTGCATGTGCAAACTCAGGGAGGGTCACTCCCAAACCACCTTTAAATGAAGTCTCCATGTTCCTATACTGAAAATGCAGAAGAGTATTCTGATTGTTTTATTTTAAAAGATTCAAAATATTTGCATGTTTTACAAACTATTAGTAGTGTTGCTTAATTTGTTTTCATTATTTGAGGAAATAAAGACAAACTTTATAGATTCTGAAAATTTGCTGTGTTGGATCTTTTATTTTTCTTTAAAGAGATACAGAGAATTTACTTGAAAAGACACGGAACTGGTCTGTTTCAAGTACAGCTAATCTTCAGGAGGTTGAGTGGTGTAGATAGACCTTGAAGGCAACCACAACTAGGGACTTAAATGTCACTTTTCTCCTTTGCTACACAGTGGCTTTCTTCACAGTGTATAAATCCTGGCTGCAAATTCCTACCAGCTTATATTATACAGATTAAGCCACCAGAAAGAGGCAAATAGCTCTTTCAGACCCTAATTCAGAATTCCTTTGATGTAATTTGTTCAACCATAGACACCCAGCTCATTCCCAGAGGAGTGTATCTGAACCAGGTATTGCTTAGGAAAGTAAGGAACAAACCTGGGTTTCCAGTCTGTCTGAGTGGTACCTGCTCCACTGGTTCAGACACACACATCACTTCACACCCCTGGAACTAAAGGCTAAATCAATGGTTCTCAAACCTGGCACATTAGAATTCCCTGGGGAGCCATTAACAAACACCAATGCCCATATTCCACTCAAGACCAATTAAATCAGAATCCTTCAGCAAGGCGCCTGGATGTTGGCATCCTTTAAATACCACCCCAGGTGATTGCAGTGTGCAGTCAGGTTGCGAGGCACTGGGCCAAATGATAAATTTAAACTTAATGGAGGAAAAACAAGATAACCCCATGTGTGTGTGCTCAGTCCCTTCAGTTGTGTCCAACTCTTTGCCACCCTAAGGACTGTAGCCCACCAGTCTCCTCTGTCCATGGGATTCTCCAGGCAAGAATACCTGAATGGGTTGCCATGCCCTCCTCCAGGGGACTGAACCCAGGGATTGAACTCGGGCCTCCTCTATCTCCTGCTTGGGAGACGGATTCTTTACTGCTGATGAGGAAGCCCATAACCACCATTAAACTCCAGTTTAAGAAAAGGAAAGCAATATAGAAGTACCAATTGATCTCACACATTTTAAATTTGTTACAACGGACTTTTCCTAATAACTGTCTCACAAGACACAAATTAAAAATATGTCTCACCTTTTCCCGTTTGTCTAATTGAAAGATTTTATAGAGACACGTGAAGATATTTTCCTGTCTTGGTTCTAATCCATGCTTATTGATTAGTGGTGAATTTCTTTGTGAATTTTCAGTGTTTCATTGATCTCTTTTTAAATATAAATTTATTTAATTGGAGTCTAATTACTTCACAATATTGTAGTGGTTTTGCCATACATTGACATGATTCTGCCATGGGTGTACATGTGTTCCCCATCCTGAACCCCCTTCCCACCTCCCGCCCCATCCCATCCCTCTGGGTCATCCCAGTGCACCAGCTCCAAGAACGCTATCTCCATTGAACCTGGACTGGTGATCTGTTTCACATTTGATAATATACACGTTTCAATGCCATTCTCCCAAATCATTCCACCCTCTCCCTCTCCCACAGAGTCCAAAAGACTGTTCTATACATCTGTGTCCATTTTGCTGTCTCTCATATAGGATTGTCATTACCATCTTTCTAAATTACATATATATGCATTAGTATACTGTACTGGTGTTTTTCTTTCTGGCTTACTTCACTCTGTATAATCGGCTCCAGTTTCCTCCACCTCATTAGAACTGATTGAAATGTATTCTTTTTAATGGCTGAGTAATATTCCATTGTGTATATGTACCACAGCTTTCTTATCCATTCATCTGCTGATGGACATCTAGCTTGCTTCCATGTCCTGGCTATTATAAACAGTGCTGCGATGAACCCTGGGGTACATGTGTCTCTTTCAGTTCTGGTTTCCTCAGTGTGTATGTCCAGCAGTGGGATTGCTGGGTCATATGGCAGTTCTATTTCCAGTTTTTAAAGGAATCTCCACACTGTTCTCCATAGTGGCTGTACTAGGCTGCATTCCCACCAACAGTGTAAGAAGGTTCCCTTTTCTCCACACCCTCTCCAGCGTTTGTTGCTTGTAGACTTTTGGATCGCAGCCATTCTGACTGGTGTGAAATGGTACCTCACTGTGGTTTTGATTTGCATTTCTCTGATAAGGAGTGATGTAGATCATATTTGCATGTGTTTGTTAGCCATTTGTATGTCTTCTTTGGAGAAATGTCTGTTTAGTTCTTTGGCCTATTTTTTGATTGGGTCATTTATTTTTCTGGAATTGAGCTGCAGATATTTGTATATTGTATATTGTATATTTTTGAGATTAATTCTTTGTCCATTGCTTCTTTTGCTATTATTTTCTCCCATTCTGAAGACTGTCTTTTCACCTTGCTTATAGTTTCCTTTGTTGTGCAAAAGCTTTTAAGTTTAACTAGGTCCCATTTGTTTATTTT
>SJXQ01010307.1:322043-358793 GCA_006408695.1 Aepyceros melampus | reverse complement strand
ATGGCCTGTAGTTTCTTCTTTTGTGGCATATTTGTCAGGTTTTGGTATTAGGGTGATGGTGGCTTCATAGAATGAGTTTGGAAGTTGACCTTCCTCTGAAATTTTCTGGAAGAGTTTGAGTAGGATACATGTTAGCTCTTCTCTAAATTTTTGGTAGAATTCAAGTGTGAAGCCGTCTGGTGCTGGGCTTTTGTTTGCTGGAAGATTTCTGATTACAGTTTCAATTTTCGTGCTTATGATGGGTCTGTTAAGATTTTCTATTTCTTCCTGGTTCAGTTTTGGAAATTTGTACTTTTCTAAGAACTTGTCCATTCTTCCAAGTTGTCCATTTTATTGGCACATAGTTGCTCATAGTATTCTCTTATGATCCTTTGTATTTCTGTGTTGTCTGTTATGATTTCTCCATTTTCATTTCTAATTTTGTTTATTTGATTCTTCTCCCTTTGTTTCCTGATGAGTCTGGCTAATGGTTTGTCAATTTTATTTATCTTGTCACAAAACCAGCTTTTAGCTTTGTTGATTTTTTACTATGGTGTCTTTTGTTTCTTTTGCATTTATTTCTGCCTTCATTTTAGAGATTTCTTTCCTTCTACTAACCCTGGGGCTCTTCATTTCTTCTTTTTCTAGTTGCTTTAGGTGTAAAGTTTGATTGATCTGTTTTACAGTGCTATGTTTCATTTTGTTTATAAATATTGAAGTATAGTTGATTAACAATGTTGTGGCTGTGTTAGTTTCAAGTGTATGCAAAGCTATTCAGTTATACATGCATATTTATCTATTCTTTTAAAAATCATTTTTTCCATTTAGGTTATTACAGAGTATTGAGTAGAATTCCCTGTTCTAAAATTAGGTCCTTGATAGTTATATATCTTAATTATAGCAGTGTGTACAATGTCTTGTTATCGCATAGAGCTCAACAGTGATCCCATGCTAGTCTCCCAGCAGACTTGTCTTGTCTCTTTCCCCATCACCTGCCCTGCAGCCCCTGCCATCATGCATCATAGTTCAGTTCAGTTCAGTTCAGTCGCTCAGTCAGGTCCAACTCTTTGTGACCCCATGAATTGCAGCACGCCAGGCCTCCCTGTCCATCACCAACTCCTGGAGTTCACTCAGACTCACGTCCATCGAGTCAGTGATGCCATCCAGCCATCTCATCCTCTCTTGTCCCCTTCTCCTCCTACAACTTTACAATAATTACTGAACTCAAATAACAGAACAAGAGCCTGCCCCCAAACTCAACCAATATATTAGGGTATCTTAATGTTCAAGTGATGCTTATTAACACACTTGTGGGAATAGTTCAGTTCAGTTCAGTTCAGTCGCTCAGTCAGGTCCAACTCTTTGTGACCCCATGAATTGCAGCACGCCAGGCCTCCCTGTCCATCACCAACTCCTGGAGTTCACTCAGACTCACGTCCATCGAGTCAGTGATGCCATCCAGCCATCTCATCCTCTCTTGTCCCCTTCTCCTCCTACAACTTTAC
Source organism: Aepyceros melampus (assembly GCA_006408695.1). Taxonomy (NCBI): domain Eukaryota; kingdom Metazoa; phylum Chordata; class Mammalia; order Artiodactyla; family Bovidae; genus Aepyceros; species Aepyceros melampus. Next base: position 357,309 of record SJXQ01010307.1, on the reverse strand, counting down.
AATAATTACTGAACTCAAATAACAGAACAAGAGCCTGCCCCCAAACTCAACCAATATATTAGGGTATCTTAATGTTCAAGTGATGCTTATTAACACACTTGTGGGGAATTTGATTTTCTAGAGTGCAAGAGGACCCTTGGCTTTTGAGTTTGCAACTCTTCCTCTTCTGTCCCTGAGAGAACTTCATAGAGACAAGATGGACCCTTTATCATCTTCAGCAATTTCTATAGGGAAAACTGGGTTTAAACTTCTAGGACTGGTTGTTTCCCTTTTCATCTGTATGGACTTAAGCCCTCTTTTTCCAAATGACATCTTATGTCTTGAGTCCAGTATATTGGCAGTAAATGTTCAATAATATGGATATCTTTGTTTGTTTCAAGAGATATTTGCTAAGATGTTGCATATCACATTTTGAGTAGCAGGAGAATACTTATTTAACTTCCATATAAATATGCATCTGCAAAAGGGAATAATTTTACTTTGAGTCATTCAGTTATTTAAATTTAGGTTAGCATAGGCTACTTTTTAAAGTGTAACATTTATGGTTGTTTATATGCAACTCATAATATTCAGGAGCTTAGAGGGAAATGCTAGAATATTGATTCAAGTAGACACATTGATATCTAGAAATTGTGTGCATTCACCTGGCACATTTGCACATGAAGCAATGACTTTTAGAGAAAAAATAAGACACTTTGTTTAGACAGTTGTTGGAAAATGATGAATGAGGTCAGTGGTTTGCTAGCCTCAGTTCCTCTGCTGTGAGCATCACTGGCTCCTCTGAAAGTATCCTTAAGAGTTTATCAATGTCATATGTGAATCTGTTCTGTGTCTGTGACATCCTAGAATATATTAGACTTTCAGAAGAAGTTCTGTAAATGAAAAGAAATTATATGCAGAGTTGTATTCCTGTCTAAATAAGAATACATATATGTCATGATTAGGAGTAATGAAAAAAAAAAAAAGAGAGAGAGAGAGTAACACCAGAAAGATAAGTGAACTCTTAAAACTAACAAGTATATAAATGAATCCTGGTTTCTGGCAGTTCTTCATGTCATTCTATTATTTTCTTAATAACACAGTGAAAGTGTTAGTCACTCAGTCACGTCTGACTCTTTCTGACCCTGTGACTATAGCCCACCAGGCTCATCTGTCCCTGGGATTCTTCAGGTGAGAATAGATTGGGTTTCCATTTCTTTCTCCAGAATGATAACACAGGCATTTTGCCAATTATTTTATGTGGGTTTTAAATTTAATGTTCTCAATTCTATGATGTATACTGTCTTATATATATAATATATATGTTATATATGCATACATTCAGTTTTTCAGTTATGTCCAACTCCTTGCGATCCCATGGACTGTAATTCACCAAGCTCCTCTTTCCATGGAGGTTCCCAGGCAAGAATACTGGAGTGGGGTTGCCATTCCTCCTCCAAGGTATCTTCCGGACCCAGAGATTGAACTCTCATCTCCTACATTGGAGACCGATTCTTTACTGTTGAGCCATCCAGGAAGCCCCCATTACGTTATAGTGGATAGAAATCATATATGAATAATACAGATACTTTTTGCTGTGGAAAAAGACTGGAGGAGATTTAAAAAGTTAAAACTCACTGTCAAGTAATATTAAGTAGATTTTAGCCCCAAAACCGCAAGTTAAATTCTTTTCAGCCTTAAGCTATCCAAACTCCTCTAGGAACCATTAGAAACTCAGAAGTTGTCAAGTAATAAAAATAGTTTTAGTTACTTATAATTTAATCTCAAAGTAATTCTCAATGCTAAGACATTTTAAATTTGGATAGGCCATTGAGAGATGGTTTTTCTCTTCATGCAACATCACATGTCTACCCATCTAGATAATGAAAGTCTATTTTACCCTGCCACCCATTCCAGTGTTTAAAAACTATCACAATTGGAAAGAGTGCCTTACTAATAAAAATTTGAATTTCACATGCTGCTTCAGCTCATTTATTGTCTTTATATGTTCAAAGAAAGTAAAGGTCAGTTGGTATCATCATTCGTTTTCATTTATTTGTAGATGCCCCTCCTTTTCAAGTGTTTATTTCCTTAGATTCATTATTTTCTTTCCTACTTTTAGTTTCTAATTCTGTGGTCTACCAAGTTCTTGTTTTGTACTTTAATAATTATTTTTATTTTTAAAATATTTTGATTTTTATTGAAATACAGTTGATTTATAAGTGTTGGGCTTCCTTAGTGGCCCTGCAGGTAAAGAATCCACCTGCAATGCAGGAGACCTGGGTTTGATCCCTGGGTTGGGGAGATTCTCTGGAGAAGGGAAAAGCTACCCACTCCAGTATTCTGGCCTGGAGAATTCCATGGACTGTATAGTCCACGGGGTCACAAAGAGTTGGATAAGACTGAGTGACTTTCACTTCACTTATAATGCTTTAGTTTTAGTTGTACAGCAAAATGATTCCTATGTATACCTATATATATATTTTTTTACATTATCTTCCATTATACTTTATTATAAGATATTAAGTATAGTTCTTTGTGCTGTATATAGTAGTATGTGTATTTGGGCTTCCTGGATGGTGCTAGTGGTAAAGAACCCACCTGCCAATGCAAGAGATACAAGAAATGTAGCTCCGATCCCTGGGTCAGGAAGATCCCTTGGAGAAGGGAATCACAACCTACTCTAATATTCTTGCTGGAGAATCTCATGGACAGAGGATCCTGGCCGGCTACAGTCCATAGGGTTGAAAAGAGTCAAACATGCCAGAAGCAACTTAGCGTACACACACACAAGTCTGTGTGTTTTCATCTCCAAGTCCTAATTTATCCCTCCCCGCTTCACCTTTGGTAATTAAGTTTGTTTTCTATGTCTGTGAGTCTGTTTTGTAAATAAATTTATTTTTGCCATTTTTTAAAGATTCCATTAAGCGACTATTTTTTAAAGAAATTTTAAATTTATTTTGAAAGAAAAAGAAGTCAATCTTTAATTCTATATTTGGACCTCTAATTTCTATACATGACAAATATAATCCATAACTCTACATTTTGCCTTCCCTTAATAAAACTTATCAATGAACAGAAATGCTTTTATTGTCAGATTTTGTCTGTAATATTTCTTTAGAGGCAAACTGCCAAAGTAAATTTTGAGACACCCCCGAAACCAGATATTTTATCAGCCAGTGTGACTTAGAAAGCTCATGCCTCTGTGATTGAATATCAGGCAACTGTTGCCTTTTTTTTTTTTACCAAGGATATGAACACAAGTGCTTCTGTCTGCCACGTATACTCTTGGCCACGGTTAGACGACTGAATTATAACGGAGTCATGCATGTGCTGAGCTTTAGCAGAATATTCCTGCAGGATATAACAAGGATAAAAATTGATGTCCCTCTTGAAACAGAGTGGTACAGATGGTGTCGCTTTATAGCTGTCTCCAAATACCAAATGCCAAACTGCTCCTCTGATAAGGCAAGTCGTGTAAAGGTTTAAATATAGCCTCTTGGTGGAATGTCAATGAATGATGGATCCCAGTTTCAAACATACCAAAATGTTCTCTCTTTAAACATTTTTTACAGCCATGGTTGTGGAACTTCTATATCAAGGAAATTATGCACAGGGGAAAGAATAGGAAACCTACTATGAAAATCTATGTGTATACTAACAAATCAACAAAATGTGGAGGGGGAATGACACACCAGCAGCTAGTGAAGTCAGTATTTTTGTGAACACCTGGCAAAAGTGGAACCTGAAAATGTTATGTGAAACCTGTAAAGCCTTGCCATGGTGTAACAACGTAGAGGGAACTTGCTTTCTTAAATGAGTTTAGTTCTCTTTTTATGGCAAAGAATACTATCCAGATGTTAAAAGTTTGCTTTCTACTGTGAGAGTTGCATTAATGTTATAGAATATTTAATTCAAAAATTTTACTTTAAAAAGGTTATAAATATAACTGTGAACTTCAATCTATGGAATTTATTTTCATACAAATGCATCATATTCCTTTAAAAACCAAAATTACTGCTAATAGTGATATCAATATTCATAATTTATGCTAGGCAGATGGACAGTAAGAAAATTCTAAGGTATCCCAGACCTTGTTGGTTTTTTGTTAAGAAAACTGGCTAAGGGGCCATGAAGAACATGGAATTAAATAAAATGGTAGAGCCCTATAAAATGGTTTTGAACCTTCTGAAAATTAGCAAGTGAATTGGCTAAAATTATTTTAGCTAATTAGGAAATAATTTTGAAGGTAGTATGTAAAGAAGGACTTACTTGATGTAAAGGTCAGCAAGTAAATCAAGACAAGGAAGTCATAAATAAGTCTGAAAGATACATTTAGCGATTATTGATTTTATAGTCAAAATAAATGATTACCAAATTAAGGGGTACCTTTATTGTAGATATGTGGGTATTCTAATGAGAAAATAATGCCCCTTACTACTTTTTTCATTTTTAGAATTCTCATTTGTTTCTTGGTTAAAGTTTCCATTTTGCTAAGAAAAAATATGCTGTAGTATTTATACATTTACATTCTAGGGTATTAAGCACAAAACAAATAAAAACCTGAAGCTGAACCAGTTTTTTAAAAATTATTATTTTTTTTTTTACTTTACAATATTGTATTGGTTTTGCCATACATCAACATGAATCCACCACAGGTATACACGTGTTCCCAATCCTGAACTCCCTCACACCTCCCTCTCCATACCATCCCTCTGGGTCATCCCAGTGCACCAGCCCCAAGCATCCTGTATCCTGCATTAAACCTAAGTATTGATGGCAGCAGTCTTTTAACTCAAAGTCTCTTGAGAAACATGTATGCAGGTCAGGAAACAACAGTTAGAACTGGACATGGAACAACAGACTGGTTCCAAATAGGAAAGGAGTACATCAAGGCTGTATATTGTCACCCTGTTTATTTAACTTATATGCAGAATACATCATGAGAAACACTGGGCTGGAGGAAGCACAAACTGGAATCAAGATTGCCAGGAGAAATATCAATAACCTCAGATATGCAGATGACACCACCCTTATGGCAGAAAGTGAAGAAGAACTAAAAAGCCTCTTGATGAAAGTGAAAGAGGAGAGTGAAAAAGTTGGCTTAAAGCTCAACATTCAGAAAACGAAGAACATGGCATCTGGTCCCATCACTTCATGGCAGATAGATGGGGAAACAGTGGAAACAGTGGCTGACTTAATTTTTCTGGGCTCCAAAATTACTGCAGATGGTGACTGCAGCCATGAAATTAAAAGATTCTTACCTCTTGGAAGAAAAGTTATGACCACCTAGACAGCCTATTAAAAAGCAGAGACATTACATTGGCAACAAAGGTCCTTCTAGTCAAGGCTATGATTTTTCCAGTGGTCATGTATGGATGTGAGAGTTGGATTATAAAGAAAGCTGAGCGCCAAAGAATTGATGCTTTTGAACTGTGGTGTTGGAGAAGACTCTTGAGAGTCCCTTGGACTGCAAGGAGATCCAACCAGTCCATCCTAAAGGAGATCAGTCCTGGGTGTTGGTTGGAAGCACTGATGTTGAAGCTGAAACTCCAGTACTTTGGCCACCTGATGTGAATAGCTGACTCATTGTAAAAGACTCTGATGCTCAGAAAGATTGAGGGCAGGAGGAGAAGGGAACAAAAGAGGATGAGATGGTTGGATGGCATTATCGACTCAATGGACATGGGTTTGGGTGGACTTCGGGAGTTGGTGATGGACAGGGAGGCCTGGCGTGCTGTGGTTCATGGGGTCGCAAGGAGTCAGACATGACTGAGCAACTGAACTGAACTGAACTAGCTTAATAAAAATGATTGCTCCTGTGAACTAGAGAGAAAGCTGATAACAATATAATTTCTAGTTCATGACCACATTAACAATGGTCAAAAGACAACAGCATCTAAATGATTTTTATCTCCAGTGTTTTCTTCTACCCTGCTACCTTTTTCCTATTTTACATAGGATCCAAGTCCTGATTTGTCTAGAAATTCTAACAGTTTTAGCATTGGAGGTCTTGAGTCCTGGGAACTTAGTTCCTTAACTCGCAGTAAACTAGGGGAATTGATTCTCCTGATTATCCTGATTATCTATATTCTGAATTGAGTCACTTAGCAACCACAGTGTTAGCCTATAATTATCTCAAGTGCTAGAGTACTTTGTAAAATGTAGCAGTGTTGGTCACTAATAATAACTAGGTACATCCAGTCTTTACGGAATAATTATAAGACTCTAAACTCTAGTGGCATGGGCTTCCCAGATGGCCCAGTGGTAAAGAAACTGACTGCCACTACAGGAGACACAGAGATATCGGTTGATCCCTGGGTCAGGAAGATTCCTTGGAGTAGGAAATGCAACCTGCTCCAGTATTCTGGCTTAGAAAATTCCATAAACAAAGAAGCCTGAGAAGCTACAGTCCACTGAGTTGCAAACAATCAGACACAACTGAGCATACACCCAAGCTCTACTGGCAATGTGTACCATAGAATCTTTTCTAATTCTCACACAAACATAACCTTATTTTATCAATGAGTTACTTGAGGGACAGAGATATTAAGTAATTTGGCCATGTTTTTGGTCTGTGAAGTAACAAATCAGAATTCCTTTAGATGGTTGATTTCATTACTTGTTTCATTGTCTGCATCTTGTGTTACTGTCTTGGGAAGTATCTTGGAATGAACATCTTTTCCTTTTTCACTTCAGGTCAGTTTGGAAGCGATAAAGGATGTGTGTGTGTGTGTGTGTCTGTGTGTCTGTGTGTGTGTCTATGTCTGTGTGTGTGTGTGTATGTCTGTGTGTGTGTGTAATTAGCGGTACAGATTAATATTGAGGGTGCCAGGTTGTATTGGAATAGGAATAGGATATTCATTCATTGTATATTAGAAACTTTAAACAGGTGTCTTTGACTCTAGGGATCATGGCATTACTTTTATAATTCAAAGGACAAAAATATGAAAAAGAAAATTCTCTCTCTTGAGTATAAAGTAGTATACCTATTTTTATTATGCACAATAAAGTTTCCTAGGCTGGAGAGAAAATATGAAATCAAACATTTTCAAAAGCACTGAGTTAAAAATTCTCATTTCCAAGACAATTTAGAGAGTAAAATTGAGCCTTTAAATTACTTATAAACCAATTCACCATGCTGTCAGAGTTATTTTTCAATCCCTGACTTGCTTCCATATGTATGTTTTAAGGGTCTGTTGAGGTAGGTATTTAGAAATTTAAGTCCTTGGCAAAGGCAAGTAAATCAAGGATTAACATATTTATAGTATTTTTAGTTCTATGGCAGTGATTAAAGTGTTAAATTTCATTTTATCTTTTCTAAATGAGTAAACATGACATGAACATACTTGTAGAAAATTAAGAATTAATTAACTTAGTTTTATAAAACCATAGTCCTATGAATCTGGAAGGATATATCAATTCAAGCTTTGTCCTTGAGAGTCAATCTGTTTGTTCAATCTGTTCACATTTTGTAGTCATTGCATACAATTTACATCTTAGGATTCACCTCTGGGAAATTCTTCTGCTCCTCTTTAAAGTTGTCTCTAGATCTGGACTTGGTATGAGAGATGCTAAAGAAGGATATAATTCTGACTATTTTGCAAAACTCTTTGAACTCATTAAAGACAGTCTATTAGGAGATCACCGTCATTTACATTCCTCCCTTTAGAGGGAACTTGACAGGTGCTACTTCTGTTTATTATTATTTTTTTCTTTAAAATGAAGCACTGGCAGGAGTGTATTAAGTTCTATGACACAACTCTTGACCCACCTGAGATGAGTGAAAATGGAAAGCAGTTTCCTTTCTCCTATATGAGCAAGGGTTGGATTTCACTTACAGAAATAGAGCACCTTATCTACAATGAAAAGTCTGTGATTTGATCTTGATTCTATGGCACATTAACTCAAAAATTTACTGGACCTCTCTGAGAACTGGTAAACTCATCCGTAATGTGGACAAACAAAAATGCCCGCATTAAAAAAAGGTGGGTGAAGATAATATGAGCTAAAGCACATGACAAATGTTTTGTAACTGAAATGTGGTGTATTAATTAACTTTTCCTTTTATCGGCTTCATTTGAATCTGAGGAAAATGGGACACATGAAGGTTGTGTAACTTACCCAAAGGAAGCAGTGTAATTGAGACCGGGACCTTGGTCTTGCTACAAGGCTCTAGGGAAGGCCGGGTGAAAGAAAGATCTTTTTTTTTTTCAACCACTGAGAGAGAAATGGGCTCAGGTTTAATGCTATCTGTAGGAGAAATTGTGCTGAGTTTGTCGTAAGTGAAATTTGTGAGTGTCATAAGAATATGCTGGTCAAGGATTTGGGGACAAGGGTAGAAAGTTATTACGTAGATTAATTCTCTTAGAAAAAAATGACTGTCAGGTGGACTTTGGTCATAGAGTGACCTTGGAGGAGTATGTCTGATAATGAACTGCTTTATTTTTTTCAGTGGTTTTTTTTTTTTTTTTTAATTATTGGAGTAGAGTTGACTTACAATGCTGTGTTAGTTTTGTACAGCAAAGTGAAGTAGATATATATATATATATATATATATATATATATTCATTCCTTTTTGGATTATTTCCCACATAGGTCATTACATAGTATTCATTAGACTTCCCTGTGCTACACAGTAGGTCCTTATTGTCAACTTTCTGTATAATACTGTGTACATCAGTCTCAGTCTCCTAATTTACCTTTTCTCCTCTTATCCCCTGGTAGCCATAAGTTTCTTTTCTACATATATGACTCTGTTTCTGTTTTGCAAATAAGCTCACTTGTGCCTTTTCTCTGTCTGCTTTACTTCACTCAGTCCTTCACTCTAGGTCCATTCATGTTGCAGCAGATAGCTTTTATTGTGTTCTTTTTAACAGCTTTAGGATGGTCTTGCATGAAGGAAGAAAGTGAGGGACCCTATATGTTTCAGGCAACCCCAGTGTCCTTTCAGGTCTGAGCTGGGCATTTTTCAATGTGAATGACACAGATGCAGAGTGGCTATGGTTAGCTGGAATCATGACATTTGCTTTGCCCTAACGAAACCATTTAGGTTACTGCCAATCCCCAAAGCTGTTCAGAAAGCCATCCTTGTATATTCTCATTGGTCTGACATCACGTATGTGAGACTAAAGTCATCTATCCAACTCTGTGTCTGCTCTTAGGCCCCAGGCTTCTGCTTAGTTCTTTTGAATTTAATATATATTCATTTTTCACATTCCATTTAGAATCCTCAGTCATTCATAAATACTTAAGTATCTGGAATGACCCGTGGCATTTGTCTTTATACCTTGTAGTCACCCGGGCTAATGAGTTCTTATGGAAAGCTGATAGTACCTTGTGGTGGAGAAGGAGGAAGGCCGGAAGATAGAAAGATTTAAAATATTTCCACATCTTATATGGAAGTTATATTTTAAATTGAAATGTCACTTTGAGTATATTTACCACCAGGGATATGTCCCCCAGCAGTAGTTCCTTATTTGCTTGTGTCTTATAATATCTTGAATTTGATATCCTCGGAGGAATAGCTCCTAAAGTGACACAGGATAATCAAGAAATAGAACCACATGGATGTTAAAAATAAACAAACCAAAAAAAAACAAGAAACAGTCTTAGGCATGTGCCCTGATTAATCAAATACAGTTCATCAGAATTCTGGTGATCAGGTGGAAGTTTCACTATTTTTAATGTTAACCAGGTGATTTTAATGCATAATATATTGCCCAGCTAAGAATCATTGTACTGGAAGAACATTAGGTAGGAACTCATTCATCTAGGCCTTTGACAAAAGTTTACTAAGAAAATACTCTACCCCAGGGACTGGTTACAAAAAGAACCTCTGTCTTTGAAGGATTCAGGGACTGACAATACAGAATAGAAAGCAAGTACATGAAAAGGCTCCTGAGACTTACAATAATGTTTTTCCTGGTGAGTTTCATAAAGCAGTGCAGGTTATGACATAGAGCGGTTTGGCTCACAAGATCTCATCATTCCTTTGCAGTAGGATCTTTGCTTTGAATTGCAATCCTGTGTAAGTTCCTAGCATAGTACCTCAGGCAGAAGAATTTCCAAACTCTTTGCCAACTGAATGGCCATATATGAAGCAATTTTCTTCACAGCAAATTTTTTACCAAATAAATCAACAGACACTAAGCTATGTTATAATAAAGTCTTGTTAAACAGATGGACTTAATTTTTGTGTGTTAGCCTTTCTACTGACCTCTTTTCTGTCTGATTATATAAATCTGGCTCTAAGATAGCCTTATCTCTAAATAATGTTGTGGTTGTTTAGCCGCTAAGTCTTATCTGACTGTTTGCTACCCCATGGACTGCAGCCCATCAAGCAGCTTTGTCCATGAAATTCTCTAAGCAAGAATACTGGAGTAGGTAGCCATTCCCTCTCCCAGGGTTCTTCCCAACCCAGGGATCGAACCTGGCTCTCCTGCATTGACAGGCAGAGTCTTTACCCACTGAACCACTGGGGAAGCCCCCTCTAAATAATACTGGTCTTTAAAAGTTGACCCAAATCATTCTTAAGTTTGAGAATTCCAATGAAATGAAAGCAGTCTCTCTCGTTATTGTAAAATTGTATTGTGCCCTCTACTTTCAAGTGGTGAAAACACAACCAATAGCCTCAGGGTTAGGAAACATGCTCTAGTGTCTGCCCTGCTATGAAGAATTTGTGCGGAGTTTGACAAGTGACTTCATTTTTCCTTTAAGTGTAATGGTGCATTAATAGCAAAGATTATACTGGAGGTGTTGATAAAAATGCACTGAAGCCCTAAAGTCAAGATTTCAGCTCCTTCTTTGCCACTTTCTAGGGATGGTTTGTTTTCACTTGAGCTTGCCTTTGTACGCTTTTTAACTTAAAGAACAGAGTTACACTGGTATTATATGTGTATAGTTATATTGCATTTGTAGACTAAATTGCGATGCTGTGAACGTTTGCGTGTTTTTATTTATTTTCCCTTTTTCTCTTTCATTTTGTTATATTTTTTAACTCTTTTTATTTATTTATTTATTATTTTTTTTGGTTTTGTGTAAGAGAGAAGTTAAAAAGGTTTGGTCAAAAAGGCTCTCTCTGAGCATTAGTTGTTCTTTTGGAATATAGTATTTCTTATGTGGCTCCTTGTGAATTGCTTGAAATGCTTGTACATCATTTAGCAAATAAAAATTACTTGGCTACACACTCAAAAATGAGAATAATTTGAGGAGATAGCTTATTTAACTTATTCTAAATAAAATATATTTGAAATAATAAAATAATGTGGAGAGCCATTCTCAAATTACAGAATTTGTAAGAATTACCCGTGTGATTATTCAGGTATGTAACCTATATTTTTATTTGTACAAGGTCATGCTTTAAAAATCCCCCTTAACCTAGCTACAGACCTATGAAGAGTGCCTGGGCTTCAGCATCTTTTTATATTTTTTAATTTACAAGTGTTTTTAACATAAAATATGCAGGTATTTATTTTTTATTAAGAATTGGAGTATAATTGCTTTACAATCTTGTGTTGGTTTCTGCCATACAACAACATGAATAAGTCTTTTGTGTGTGTCTGTGTATGTGTATTTATGTATATCCATCCTCTTTAGCCTCCTTCACACCCCTCTAGGTTGTCACAGAGCACTGAACCAGGTTCCCTGTGTCATATACTTTACACTGCAGGGCGGGAAGAGAGACACAGATGTAGAGAAAGAACTTGTGGATACAGCAGGAGAAGGAGAAAGGATGAGATGAATTGAGAGAGAAGCATTGACATCTATATTCTACCGTGTGTAAGATAGATAGCTAGCAGGTATTTGCTGTCATGTAGACTACTGAGTTTTGTTGGAAGTCAGAGTATTTTTCTTGTTATGAGAAATTGATTTGACAAATATAGTAGAGATAGAAAGACACTACCATGGGATAAAGGCAAATAAGTAAAACAGCCATCGTGTTTGCAATGTCATCAAAATACAAATGTTCCTATCATTGGCACTATCTTTATCTACTACTGCACTCAGCCAGTTCACTGAATGTTTTTCTTTTCCCTTGGATTTGGTGGTGACAGATATTCTGAATTTGAAAGTTCATGTGTTACTCTGTGGAGTGAAGATAAGGTCATGATTTTCAGAGAGCCAGTGAAGGTGGAACACACACACACACAAACACACATATGTGTTCACATGCATACTCAACTCAGGAATTTACCTTTGGAATTTTTCCTAGGTATAAACTTGGATCAATATGCAAACATAAAAGGAAAAAATCTTTATTACATAATTTTTTGTAATAACAAAAACCTAAGAACATACAATTAATCAATGGTGAGGACAGTAAATAAATTATGGTACATCCATACTGTGATACGCAGCCATAGAGAGGAGTTGTGCTGATTTGACGTGAGGCTCAAGATATTTTGATAAATGTACCAATCAATTTGCAAAGAATATGTATATATAATTACACTTGCATTTTTAGGAATATGTATGTGTACATATATATTCATAAATTAATGTACAAAGATATGATCATGTACACAGACGTTTCTGGGACAATTTGAACCATTTATGTGTGTATGTAAGAGCATGTGTTTATTTAATAAAGAGTTTTCTGCATTTCTTTTGCTTTTAGTTGAGGTATAACTGATTTACATGTTGTGTTAGTTTCAGCTCTACAGCTTGTTTCAGTTACATATGTATTTTTCAGATCGTTTGCTATTATAGGTTATTACAAGATATTGAATATATTTCCCTGTGCTATACAGGAAATCCTTGTCACTTATCTATTTTATGTATAGCATTTGTATCTGTTAATCTCATACTCCTAATTTATCCCTCTCTAACTTTCTCCTTGGTAGTCGTAAGTGTGCTTTCTGTGTCTGTGAGTCTTTTTCTATTTTGTATACAGATTCATTTATATTATTTTTTAGATTACGCATCTGAGAAATATCATATATTTTTGTTTCTCTGATTTATTTCACTTGGTATGTGATAATCTCTATGTCCGTTCATGGATACAGCTCGTATTCATGTATACGGCTTGCTGGAAATGGCACTATTTCATTCCTTTTATGGCTAAGTAATATTCCATCGTGTGTTAATTTAAAAACTGACTTGCATTAAGTAAGCTGTTACTGAGAAAAATTTAAGTATTATAAGAGTAGGTGAAGTGAAAGTGAAAGTTGCTCTGTGGTGTCTATACAGTCCATGGAATTCTCCAGGCCAGAAAGCTGGAGTGGCTGGCCTTTCCCTTCTCCAGGGTATCTTCCCAACCCAGGGATCAAACCCAGGTCTCCCACATTGCAGGTGGATTCTTTACCAGCTGAGCTACAAGGGAAGCCCAATAAGAGTAGGAAGATGAAGCAATTAGGAAAGCTAGTCTCTGCCATTTTTAATTGCTAAAGCATCAGTGCTTCCCTGGTGGCTCAGACGGTAAAGAATCTTCCTTCAATGAATAGACCCAGGTTTGATGCCCTGAGAAGGGAATGGCTACCCATTCTAATATTCTTGCCTGGAAAATTCCATGTACAGAGGAGCCTGGTGGGCTACAGTCCATGGGGTGGCAAAGAGTTAGGCATGACTGAGCGGCTAACACTTTGTCTTCAAAGCAATGGTGCAAATTTTTTCAGTATGAATTGGAAAACTACTAAGTGCTCAGGTTATGCCCCCAAGTCAGGACCTGCTTAGTAAGTAGACGAGTGGCTTACTCTCTAACTGTAAAGATTAAATGCTTTAAAGAAAAAGAAAAAAGGCAAGCACCACACATATAATGTATGTTGAGTGAGCTGGAGGTGTCGTCAGTGTAGCTTTCCATGCGGGTTCCCTGGTTGACCACATCTGGATTTGGAGGAGAGGATCAAGTGCTGGAGAAAACTTTTTACTTATTTGTACTTTTTAAGAAGAAAATCCATATAAATGGATCCTCAGTGATACTTTTAAGTTGCAAATCTCTTTATTAACCTAGAGATTCTTGCCTCCACATTTTCCTAACGCACAAATATTTTTATATCTAACATTTTAAATTTTCTGAGCCTTTAAATTTGATTTTAAGTCTATCATGTTCTCTTAGGACTGAATGCAGAATCAGTGAGATATTTGTAACCATAGCTGTGGTTAATGATTTTTTTTTTAGGTTCAGTGAATTCCAACTGGAAAACCTGAGCATTGGAATCTCTCAGTATTCCGTTGAAAATCTAGTTGGGAAAGTCAAAATTCGCTGTGAGCATCCATTTTATCAGTGGAGATAAAAATGCTTACTTCCCTATGTTATCATGGGACAATGTCCTTCAAGGGTGGACTGTAAATAAACCATCTAGCAAAGTGCCTCGAAGAGGAAACACTGAAAAAGCGATAGCTATTGTAGTGATAATGATGATTTCTGAAATAGATTTTAATTCATGAAAAAGTCAATATCTTCCATTCTTTTACTGTGTTTTTTTTTCATTTATAAATGAAAAGCTTAGTAATTTTCTCCCACTGAAATCAATACATCAGAGTTAATCAGCATGTTGTTAAATATTCACTACCAACAATAGACATCTTGTAAATCAGTTTTAGAAGAAAATAATTCTGACCCACCAGAAAGTGCCAGTACATTGTGGGTTTATGCTTTCTGCTGTTAACTCTGTAAATTTAACTGTGAAATCTGACTTAAATTATTCATAGTCATTTCTTTTAATAACCTATAATAATATAACTTCCTTTCAAAGACATTAGAAATAGGGAAGGATGTATTCACAATAACTTCTTTGGAATAGTGCTATACTTGGGAAAAAAAAAACAAAACATGCCAATAATTTGCGTGTACTCAGTCCCTCGTCACCTCTTGGCTTCTTTCTTGTAGATACAGCAAGCATAAGTCATTTGTTAAACAAGTCTTTTTAAATCTTTTATTTATTCATTTTACTTTTGGCTAGGCTGAATCTTTGTTACTGCACACAAGCTTTCTCTAGTTGCAGCGACTCTACTCGTGGTGTGTGGCTTCTCGTTGCAATGGCTTCCCTTGTCCCGAAGCACAGACTCTAGGTACCTGGGCTTCAGTAGTTGTGGTGAACAGGTTTATTTGCTCCTAGGCACGCGGGATCTTCCCTGATCAGGGATCGAACCAATTCTTAACCACTGAACCACCAGGGAAGTCCAGCATAAATCATTTTTTGGGTCAAAATTTCATGTCTATTTGACTGTACACCCTGCTGCTGCTGCTGCTGCTAAGTCGCTTCAGTCGTGTCCGACTCTGTGCGACCCCACAGACGGCAGCCCACCAGGCTCCCCCGTCCCTGGGATTCTCCAGGCAAGATCACTGGAGTGGGTTGTCATTTCCTTCTCCAATGCATGAAAGTGAAAAGTGAAAGTGAAGTCGCTCAGTCGTGTCCAACCCTCAGCGCCCCCATGGACTGCAGCCTTCCAGGCTCCTCCGTCCATGGGATTTTCCAGGCAAGAGTACTGGAGTGGGGTGCCATTGCCTTCTCCATATGCCCTGAGATTAGCTTACATAAAAGGTGCTTGTGTAACTACACTAAAATTTCTTATCTCTTTAAGGGTTATTAAAATATTAATATATGCCAGGTATAGAAGAGGAAAACAAATTTCACAAAGTTTTGTTATGTAAAATTGTTAGAATACCTCTAATTGTTAGTGTTGAAACCAATACAATTTCAGGTGACTTAAACTGAAGGGGAAAATAAAATCCATCATTCTGGAAAATCTTTAATGTATAGAACCAATACCTGCTTATATGAAAGGTGAGTCCTATCCTTTTGCGTAAAGTTCTGGAATGTTTTAATTAAATTAATTTATTTATTTTAATTAGAGGCTAATTGCAATATTGTGGTAGTTTTTCTGACCATTTTCTGACCATTGCCACCTATTCACATAAATGGTTTTATGTTATATGAGGCCTCATGAACCACATCTTGATATCAGTGAAAACTCAGCTATTGGAGTTAGAATTGACCAATTTAAAGACTTATGCAAATTAATGATTTTTCATTTTTTAAAACTTGTATTTCCAAAACTTTTCTAGAATTTCTGCTTCTAGAATTCATAGCGCCTCTCACCAGTTCATATATATTCAGTGTTGAGAAATGGAGAGAGTGAAAAGAGAAAGTGGTAAGCAAGCAGTTTGTCAATTAGCAAATACGGTTTCACCAAGTACCTTTGTACACCAGGCCCCGTGAAGACAGACATTTCCACAAATCATTAAAAATAGCTATTTAATTGACTCTTAGAGTGGCCAGAGTGAGCATGCTACAGAATAGGAGCATGGGGCGCTCTGGAGGCGTGGGCCAGGAATGGCAAGAGCCCAGTCTTTAAGTACAGTTTCCTTGGGGAAGTGATGATGAAGCCGAGTCCAGGGCTGAATAGGGGTTGGAGGGGTATTCCCCTCAGATCCAAAGAAGGGAGAACAAACAAGGGGTCACTGAAACTCCAGGTTAGCATTTTTGCAAGAGAAAGGATTGTGGTGTCAGTTATCTCAACCTGGTCACTTTCAGGTAGAATTGTGAGAGCTCTATGGGAAAAAGAAAGCAAAAAAAGAAAGAAAAGGAGGGAGGAAGAGGGGCTAAAGAAAAGAAGGAAGGAGGGAAGAAAAGAAGAAAGAAAGAAGGAAAGAGACAGGAAGGAAGGAAGAAGGAAAGAAAGGGCATATATTGATTAGTTTACTTAGAGACTGATACAGATGTTAATTCACAATTAGCAAAAGATGCCTGCCTACTCTAAAGTACTTAGCAATATGTTTGTCTGGTAGGCTGTTTTTAATTTCAAGGAGGGAAGGCTGTGGTTACCTGATTTGTTGCTCTCAGCTTCAGTAGTTTGAACACTCTCTTAGAGTTTGCACAATGAGACTAAATTGGAAATGTAGCCAACAGGTGATCCATTAAGGACTTGAGTGCAGCTAAGCCTTCCTTTGGGATGTATACTTTTACAGCCAATAAACCTGCCCTTACTAGCTCCTAGTCACTTTGCTTGCCAATAATAAGGCCTTATAATGTAACAGAGTGACACCCAGTAGAGCCACTCCTCTTAGGTCTGATTATTGACTCTGGGAAGCCTCTTAAAATGGCAAAGGATTCAGTGTTCACCCAGACTCCCTTGTGGGACTCAGGGAAGAGGTGATGATATAGTTGCTATGCTTTAGTTAGTTTGAGACAAGTTCCTGCAGGTAATATTAATTTTGAAGATATTTAAATTATTACCTGAAATCCTTTAAAAATTATGTTGAAAAATATTAATTGTCTGACAATAATGAATATATGTTACTGGGAATTATAACCATGACTTGGTGTTAGTCACTCCATCATGTCCGACTCTTTGTGACCCCATGGACTGTAGCCCTCCAGGCTCCACCATCCACGGACTTCTCCAGATAAGAATACTGGAGTGAATTGCCTTTCCCTTCTCCAAGGGATCTTCCCAACCCGGGGATGAAACCCATTTCTTCTGTGTTGCAAACATACTTTACCATCTGAGCCACCAGGGAAACCCATAACTATGACTTAAGTCCTGAACAATTGATTGAAACATCATAAAAATTATGTCTGAGAGTGAATATGACATTTGCCAGCAGGTGTAATGATGAATAATATTCTGGGAAAGCTAAAATGAAAGAACAGTGATAATAATCTGTATGAAAGATAATTTAGCATTAATATTTTAAGTATATTGTGTGATTTTTAAGGATACATCTCCAAATGTAATAAATGCTTGAAAGTACTATGTTTCAGTAATGGGTTTACTGCTTGCTTCATTAGAATAGCTCAAAATACGGGAGCCTTTTAAAAAGACTAAATGCACTTCAAAGATCAAAATGTTTATTATGTATTTGTAGCAATTGCTTCTAATGATTATGAAATCAATCTGTTAATGATTTTATTTGTATTTTTAAGGATGGTGACACTGAGGAGATCTTAGAAAACATTCCCTCTTGCTCTCTGATTTTAAAGAGCAAAGCCTTTTGCCTGGCCTCCCTACCTGCAGTGTTACTCCCTTCCCATTCATTTTTACGCTGCTGTGGTCCAACATAAGTAGTCCTTTTAAAGCCCTCTGCTTAAGGTCTTTGAGTCGGTTCTTAGTGACTGTGGCATCATTTGTCAAAGTGTGTTCCCTAAAACATGTAGCTCAGCCTGTTGTAATTGCATTGTAATTTTGGATGGAGATTCCAAAAATCATATGTGTTTGACGAGCTGAGTGAATCATAAAGTCGTTATCTTTTCTGTAGGACCTCTCAGTTCCTTTCTTAGTAGGCACTGTTGGCCAAACAGGCACAAACAAAAAGAGTTTTGTTCTGATTTTGTTTTCGTTTTTCCCTCAAAGCATCTCCTAGGACTTGTGATACACGTAATGCGTTGCCTTTTGACAAACACCTGTCTAAGGAATAAAGTCCACAGTTCTAAACATGAATTCCCTCTGCCTTTTGTTCAACTTCCTGACTCAGTATTACACACTCAGACTCTAGAGTGGTGGTGGTTGCTTTGTCTCTCACTCGTGTTCAACTCTTTTGCGACTCTTGGACTGTAGCCTGCCAGGTTCGTCTGTTCATGGGATTTTCCAGGCAAGAACACTGGAGTGGGTTGCCATTGCCTTCTCCAGGGATCTTCCCAACCCAGGGATTAACCTTGGGTCTTCTGCATTGACAGGTGGTTTCTTTACCACTGAACCATCTGGGAAGCCCAGATCATAGTTATTTCCAACCAAACTCAACTATTCTGCAAAGCTGCTTTGCTCTGTCCTCTCTCTGGGATGTTGCTTCTGCTTTGCTGGGCTGTCTCCTACTTGGCCCTCCCAGACTCAGCTCAAGCATCACCACTAAGCAGCTTTTGTTCTTTCCTTCCCCTGTGTTACCTGACACACCTGATGGTCATTACATCTTACCCTCATGTCTCATTGTCATGGTTATCAAACTGGGCTGCCACCCCATTGACATTGACATGACATCAACTATCAATACAAAATCCCCATATCCTTTTAGTCAAGTGTGTATTCCATCATCTTTTCCAGTCTACTGCCTAGTACATCAAGGAGGGCATGACAACCTACTCCAGTACCATTGCCTGGAGAATCCTGTGGACAGAGGAGCCTGGCGGGCTGTGGTCCAAAGGGTCGCAGAGTCGGACATGACTGAAGCGACTTAATACACACACACAAACATGCCTAGTACATGTAGGCACTCAGTAATTAGTCATGGACAAATGGGGGTGTACCTTAAGGTGGCATGGCTGCGTGGATGGTCTTCCTGCCCATGGGGTCTCTGCGCTCACCTATGGACAGCTAATCTTCAGCTCACCGTAAAGAGATCCAGCAAGATGAATACTACGGTGCACTGATTACTTTAATTAATTAATTTAATTAGCACTATGATTAATTTAGTAAAGCCCTTAAGGTGCTAATAAAAATGTATCTTGAAGGGAAGAACAAGGAACAAACAATATTGAAGATCGAGTGTTAGAGACTATGCATTTAGCTGATAGAAGTGGGTTCTTGCTATTTTTATTCCTGAGTAGCTGGTGGTATGCAAGCACATTTTAGCAGCCGCATATGAGCTTAAGAGAAACTTTGAATATATTCCAGCTAATATTTGGAGATAACTACTGAGTCTGTAGTGTCTGAAGCTGCTTTTCATGAGTCCAAGAAACATCGGAAATGATTTTACCATGGATATTAGTTATCTGGCCTCTGCCGGAAAAGCTGCTATTCAGTTAAGCAAGCATGTCAGTTCACTGAGAGACAAATTAAAGTATGTTTTTTTGATGATATAAGGGGGGAAAAGTAAAATAAGGAGAGTGAAAATTGAATTTTTCCTATAAAAAATGTATAGAGTTTCCTATGTTATCTGCTGCTTTTTATATGGCACATTAAAATTGTAAATAAAATTGAATTGGACCTCTCCCAAACAGAGCATTCTCAGTGCCTGATTTATATATATATATATAAGTCAGATTATATAAAATCAAGTATATATACCTACATACATATGGTTTCTCAATAGAAGGTGGTGAAATGAGATGTTTGATACTAAAGTCATTTAATTTGTTTTAGCATAATTACATCATACAGGCTCATGACTCTGCTAAAATGTTGACCCCAGGATATTTCCAATGAGGTAAATTCATTAGACATCTTCCCTACATTTTTGTGTCCTGTTCCCAGAAAGCAGTATTAGGGAAAATGAGTGATCTTTCAGTAGTTTACGTTGTTAATTTGGTTTTAAAGTTGTATCATGCCTAGAAAAGTTGAAAGTGTTTTTGAAAACCAAATATAGAAAAGGTAAATAGACCCCAAATTCTAGGAGGCTGAGAGTAGACTGGAAGAGTGAGGAATGAGTGTGAAAAGTTTTGGTGTAGTTAGGTGGGGAGGTGTGCAGTCCAGCAGGCAGGCAGGCAATCTTAGTGGGTGATTATTACACCAGGGGTTGAAAATGCAAAGAAAGTGGGAGACTTTGAATTCCAGGTCATTTTTCACCTAAGTTGTGGCCAGTTGTTATTTTCCCAAGCCACATTGCTTCTAGGCTTTTAGTTTTTCAATTTGAGATAGCAGAATATTGTAGACATGAAATGGTTTTAGAAAAGGACAAGTTCATATTTGCCATGGACTGTTTAATATTGCCTTGTCCCAGGACCAAGGAGTGATTTCATGACTCTCAAAGTTCCTTCTGTATTGTATCCCTCCCACTTCTATTATTCTAGCCCAAGGTAAAGTGAACTTTCTTTGACTGTAACACTATTTTTTTTAATGTTTAAAAATTCAAGCATGGCGGTTATGGTCAAGAAAGAGGAAATTATCCCTGTAATCTCTATCAACAGAAGACAAGAAAGATTAAGAAAACATGTCAGAGCTTCTCCTGACTTTTCCCAGGTGATATCTGTATGATTTTTCACTTTTTGATTTTTATGTGAACTTTTGTTTCTCCCACAACATGGGAGCAATTTGATTATAACTTGGACTTAGTGATATTGGAGTAAGCCAATCCTAAAAATGTTACATATAAGTGTTTATTGTCTGTTTACTTTTCAGGTTTTTCTTTTTGTAAATGTAAATACAGAGTTTAAGGTAGGAGGATGGGGTTTGCTGGGAATATGAATTACAGGATAGAAGATGTAGGTGGGTGATCTGGTACTGTGGGGCATGAAGCCTAGACAAGAGCCATGGTGTAAAATGGAAGTATTGAAACATTGTGGTCACTTATGAATCAAACAGGATTTAGTTCATCAGGCTGAATGTGAAAGACAGACTTCACTTTTATTGCATATACACTGATCTGAGGGTGGGGGGAAAGATTGCCTTTAAATCATGTCCTACTATGATGTCTATAATTGTTTCACAGAAGCCCTGTATCAAGATTTGTATCTTGGGATCATGGTTTACTGTATTCTTTCTGAAATAGATTGGGTCTCACCATCTGGTGATGGACCTGATTTTATGTCCTATCTTTGGATTTAGGGTATTTTTGTTAAGTGTATAAAACATCACTGTTCCTGGAGAAATGAGCAATCAAATAAATGCAGTCTCGTCTTATCTGGTGCTTATTAACTATAAACCATGCTGGTTTAAAATATGAAGTGGTTTATGGTATACTAAGTGGAAACCATCTTGGCTAAAACACATTTGAAAGATACAACACGGGCATGTATCACTTTATTTCCATTTCTAGCTGTCAGCGAAATGGGAGGAAGCCCTCTTCCTTTCTGGTTGATTATTCTATTATTGACAGGATGAGAGTGTGGGAGACATACATGCTGATTTAGTGTTGGACTGATGAAACCATTCAGGTTGTGTGATGTGTCATTTGTCACCGCTGCCTTATCAAGGTGCTTCAGCTGTGCCCAAACCAGCCCTGGTAATTGCTGTAGTTGCTTGTGGCAAAGTTATGTCAATGTCAGTCACTTAATGACTTTTGACTGCTTTATGTCAGATGTTCCCTCTAAAGAAAGACAGGGTAAGGGAGTTTTTATACCCAGGTATGGGTATAAATCCAAAGTCTAAATAGGCAGGTTCATTTTTTTTCCCTAATCAGAACTTAAATGCAAATGCTAGCATTTTATGTTTTAAAATGAAGGGATACAATTAAGTTTATGATTCACCTCAAGTGAAATCTTCTGTTATATTCATAGCTTTCCTTCTCTGGTCCTAAGGGTAAATTCAAGTCAAGTACAGCTTTGAACACGTGCACTGAAATAATGGTAATCATTTAAGGTGTACAGTTTCTGCTAGAAACATCCTTCTAGTTAATGCAACTCAAGGGCCTTCTCAAACTGTTTATAGTCTCCAATTTAGTTTTCTTTTTTTATTATTATTATGATGTTTGGATTCAAGGGAAATACACAATTAAAGGGATTGACAAAGAGTTTCATTATAAAAATAAGCATCTACAACTTCACTTGCTGGCCTGCAAATTCATGTCAATTAAGAATCAGAGACAAGTATGTAAATACACACTGCAAACACATCACACACATGGCAATATAACCTGTTCTGTGTATATTCTTTGCAATACATTACAATATTCTTTCTATATTGATCGATTTTAATTGTTATGTAGTAGACCATTGTATTGATGTGTCATAATTTAATCCAACTCATCTTAATGGGCATTTATTTTGTTTCCAGTCTTTGCTCTTAACAGCAATGTTGTCATCATCCTTATCCATGCATCTTAGCTTGTTAGTTGAACAATTATTTCAAATCTCATTCTAGAAATGTATTTATTGGATCCAAAGGTATGTCTGACTTTAAGATGCTTAGACATATTGGCAAACATGCCCCCAGAACATTTCTTCCAATTTATAGCATTGCTTAGAGCATAAAGGAGTAGTATTGAGTCTCCATTATAACCAAAACTGAAATGTTTTCCACATCATATCAATACAATAAGTGGATAAAATGAAACTCATAACTGTTTGATTTCTTTGGATACAAAGAAGTTGGACTATATTTTTCTATGTAATTTGACTGTTTCTAGTACTATAAGATCGGAGAAGGCAATGGCACCCCGCTCCAGAACTCTTGCCTGGAAAATCCCATGGACGGAGGAGCCTGGAAGGCTGCAGTCCATGGAGTTGCTGAGGGTCGGATATAACGGAGTGATTTCACTTTCACTTTTCACTTTCTTGCATTGGAGAAGGAAATGTGGTAACCCACTCCAGTGTTCTTGCCTGGAGAATCCCAGGGAGGGGGGAGCCTGGTGGGCTGCTGTCTATGGGGTCGCACAGAGTCGGACATGACTGAAGTGACTTAGCAGTACTATAAGCTATCAATGGAAGGCAAAATAATTAATGAAAATTTGAAATGGGCCTCAAGGAATGGCACCAGGTTTCGAGGAAGAGGTAGAAAATTCAAAAGGTTACCAGAGGAGGGACCTTTGAGAACTAAAGAGCCCATTTGAGTTACAACCAAGATAGATTCTTAGCCCTAGTCAGTAGGTAATGAACTTCATAGAATAGAGACCAATATTGTCAGTGCTCCTAAACTCTGAAGATAACCTAGAATCAGGATCTCTCTATTAAACATCTTCCTAGGAAACATGCTTTGCATATTTTGTCAAAATTCATCTGCTGGTTGGATTTGGTGCGCAGGTGTTGAGTATTAAGTCAATGATTTGTGTAGGTCCATATGGCATTCCAGGGCTCCCTGGTAACTCAGTCAGTGAAGAATCCGCCTGCAGTGAGGGAGACCCAGGTTCTATTCCTGGGTTGGGAAGATCCTTTGAGAAGGGGATGGCACCCATTCCAGTATTGCCTGAATCATCTCATGGACAGAGGAGTCTGGTAGGATACAGCCCATGGGATTACAAAGAGTCAGATATGACTGAAGGAATAATATACCTATGGCATTCCAGAGCAAGGGAACAAAATGAATCAAAGCCGAGGACCCTGGGAGAAGTTCAGTATGGAAGGAACAAGCTAGAAATCTAGACTGGAGAAGAGGAGAGGAAAAGAGAAAGGTTATAGGGAATTCAAGATAGGGCGAGTTGGTATGTAGAGGTTTTTGTAAATAAACAGAGGAGTTCCTATGGACTCAAAAATAAAAGATAAGATGGTTCAAGTGTGTTTTTATTTTGTTTTTCTTTGTTTAGTTTTGTTTCTGGAGGAATAGCATCAGTACTAACAGATGTGAGGAAAGAAATCCAGAGAAGTTTTGTCCCAGTGCTCTAGGCAGGAGGTGATGAATGCTTCAATGAGGTGACGGGCTTCAGAATTTACAAACAGGAAGTGACTTAAGAGATTTAAAGATTTGAGGGTTACATTATACAGCATGGGGATTGTGGCCAATATTTTAGTAACTATAAATGGAATATAACCTTTAAAATTGCATATTGCTATGTTGTATACCTGAACTTATATTGGACAGCAACTATACTTCAATATCATTTTTTTAAAAAAGACTTAGAGAGGAACTCAATGATATATGTCAAGCCGTTGCATAAAACAGACCCTTTCTCCCTTGTCTTTTTGATTTCCATACTTGTAAGATTTAAATTTTATATTTTTCTTCTTAGATATAGGTACCCCTCTAGGGGACAGTATCTCTAGATGATAAATGAATAGTGAATTCTTAGCCCTATTTATTATTGGATTATTGGAGTAAACAAGTGATTCAGGTTATGTATGAATGTTAACGATTAAAGAAGATCACAGTTGGTACCAATAAACTTTTGTAAAATGATTAATAATGTAAAATAATTATTCAGAGATTCTCCAAATAACTAAGGATATTGGTAGTCTGGGAAAGTATAACATTAGTTGAGCTCTGAAATAATCAGCTGAAACTAACCCATGCTGAAACTGTATAAACAAGTCATTAGCAGTAACTAGAAGGGGGCAAGAGAGCCATATAAATCATTTTTAGTCTCTCAAATAAAGCATTGGCGATTAATTGCAAAACAAAGGACTGGTCATAAGAATTAAAGCAGAAAGAAGGTATAATACTATTTAGGTTTCAAATCTCTGGTGCCTATGATAACTTATATCTTGGGATAAGAAAATATGTTTAAAATATGCCAGCTTCCTTAAGTAAGTAAAGTCACTCAGTCGTGTCCGACTCTCTGTGACCCCATGGACTTGCAGCCCACCAGGCTCTTCAGTCCATGAGATTCTCCAAGCAAGAATACTGGAGTGGGTCGCCATTTCCTTCGCCAGCTTCCTTAACAATCCCTAAACTGTACGACTCACTGAAATGAAACAAATACCAAAATATACCCAAATGTATTTGTTTAATTTTTCAATTTTATTTTTGTTAGATAATTTATCTAGTTCAGTTCAGTTCAGTCGCACATGGATCAAAAATTTAAAATAAACATCAAAACTAGAAGGAAAAGTTTTTCCTGTCTCTGGCCAAAAATTTCCCAGTTCTCATATTGCCTTCAATTTCTTCATGCATAGACAGACAGATATGAAAATATAGCTATTATCTGGTTAAACCTCTTTTTTTCTGATTTTACAAAAAAACACAGCACATATCTTATGTATACCTTTTCACCATTTGGTTATTTTGCTTGTTTGTTTCATTTTGGCACTATCTCTTAGAGATGTTTACACACTAGCATAGAGAAAGAAATTTCTATATGCTTCCTTATGGGTGCATATTATTCCACTCTACAGGTATGGCCACTACTGATACAGGCTTGCTTGTTTTCAGCATTTTGCTGTTACACACAGGTATGTCCAAGTATGACTATTTTTGTTGTTTAGTCGCTAGGTTATATCCAACTCTTTTGTGTCCCCGTGGACTGTAGTTCACCAGCCTGCTCCACTATGGCATTTCCCAGGCAAGAATACTGGCGTGGATTGCCATTTCCTTATCCAGGGGAATCTTCCCAACCCAGGGATCAAACCCGCATCTCCTGCACTGGCAGTGGATCTTTTACGCCTGAGCCACCAGAGGAGACCACAAATATGAATATCAGTTCAGTTCAGTCGCTATGTTGACTGTAGCTGTAGGATAAATTCCGAATGCACTTTGAGTTGTTGTAACACTTGCCATGTTTGTGAACTGATTTTAGCATGTCTTTCTTTGTTTAAGTCTATACTATTTTGTTACAGCTGCACTTCCAAGCACACTAATTCTGAGCAGAGGAAAGAGGTCAAGGGAATCTGGTGGAGGATTAGAATAAAGGCATCTGACTGGAACGTGGAGTGTGTGTGTGTGCTCAATCGTGTCCAACTCTTTGTGACTCTACAGACAACAGCCCACCAGGCTCTTCTGTCCTTGAGAGTCTCTAGGCAAGAATACTGGAGTGGGTTGCCATTTCCGTCTCCAGGGGATCTTCCCAACCCAGGAATTGAACTTCGGTCTCCTACGTCTCCTGCTCTGGCAGGCAGATTCTTTGCCACTGAGCTACCTGGAAATGTGGAGTGCCCACGGAGAATCCGTGGAGATGTGACTGAAGCCAGACTTGAGTGAGATCGTGTAGGGTCTTGCAAGCCAGTGCTGCACAACTGGGGGTGTAACGTCTGTAAAGTGAAAGTGAAAGTGAAGGCGCTCAGTCGTGTCCGACTCTTTGCAGCCCCATGAGCTGGAGCCTGCACCAGGCTTCTCCATCCATGGGATTTTCCAGGCAAGAGTACTGGAGTTGATTGCCATTTCCTTCTCTAGGGGATTTTCCTGACCCAGGGATCAAACCCAGGTCTTCCACCTTGCAGGCAGATGCTTTACCCTCTGAGCCATTTTTCAGTCTGTACGTAATGTGTCAAAAATGACAGTGACAATGTTTATATGGTCCACTGTGATCATTGAAAGAGACTGCTCTCAGTGGAAGACAGCTGATCTGGGTATTCCTAGATGCCCCAGATCCTGCCCTATGGCAACAGAACTGAGAGGATTACTATCCTCCAGTATCGATCCTCCATTTGTGGCCACCCTGCTTGGAAATTTTACTGGAAGCAACAGGGAGTCATCAAACATTTTTGATCAGCAGTGTGAAACACAAAGAGCTGCACTTGAGGATGATTAACTTGGATTGATTAAAAGTGTACCTGACAGGGCAGCTGATGGGGAGGCAGTAGTGATAATCCAGGTTAGAAATAATAAAGTTTGGAATTTGGACAGTGATAGTGGTATGAGAGAGGGGTTAGAGCTGGGCCTTATCTCTACATTAAATCACACATTGATCTTTGGGGGCTTTGTTTCATGATTGTAAATGTGTTTCTTTCCATCTTTTTCCTTCTGATGAGTATGGAAGAAGGTAACTCAGAATGAGGTAGCAGTGAAGAAACCTAACTCCTTTGTGTATGGCATTGCCATAATATGTAAACACATAAATACTCCATTTTGTAATTCTAGGAGCAGTGGTTCTTAAACTCAAGGTAATTTGATTATAGATATTCAAATGAATATTTGATAATTTACAGAACTTCTGTGACTAGATACAAAACATTTGATAACTCTTTAATGCTTCTGCTATTTGAAAAGTGTGGACTGCTGATGTACAATTTAATTGCATAACATGGGATTTTTGTGTACCAGTTTGTGAATGCTTGTAGAACTGATTAAGGAAGATATGGGGAAAGCCATCAATAAAAACTGGAGGCAATAATATACAGAAATCAATTTGAATGTCTTCTGGTAGTAAATAAAACTTCATTGCATTATGTGACTAGGAGAACTAAACTCATATATCTATATATGTTACCTAGAGTGGTGAAACATGTTCATGAAATCAATGAGAAATTGATGTTTGGTAATTTATCATAGCAATTTCAATGTTTCTTCAGGGAATTTTCAAGAAAGCAATCCATTTAAAAAATATTTTATAAGGCAAGAAATATTCAAAGTATAAGCTGACTTATTGGAAATCCATAGAATGTCTAAATTTTCTTGAACTTTTAACTTACTATTACCCAAAGATATCATGATGTCTTGTCCTGCTAACCAGATTATTTTATTGCCTTTATCTATTGATATATGCTGTAGGTTTCATTGATTTTTATCTATGTTATTCCTGCAAGATGCATTTTTCTATCTTTTGATTTTAACTTTTATCGCCCTTTTTGACAGCCACTTAATTGTATTGATTTTTTTTCCAAGTCAGTTATAACTTAGAGAAGATTTTAGTATATTTTGTTTAGGAAATATTGACCTTATTGACTTATAACTAGCAATGCCCTGAGAAGTTTAGCTACAAATATCACTCCAGTTCAGTTCATTTCAGTCGCTCAGTCATGTCCGACTCTTTGCGACCCCATGAATCGCAGCATGCCAGGCCTCCCTGTCCATCACCAACTCCCGAGTTCACCCAGACCCACGCCCATGAAGTCAGTGATGCCATTCAGCCATCTCATCCTCGGTCATCTCCTTCTCTTCCTGCCCCCAATTCCTCCCAGCATCAGAGTCTTTTCCAATGAGTCAACTCTTCGCATAAGGTGGCCAAAGTACCGGAGCTTCAGCTTCAGCATCATTCCTTCCAAAGAAATCCCAGGGTTGATCTCCTTCAGAATGGACTGGTCGGATCTCCTTGCAATCCAAGGGACTCTCAAGAGTCTTCTCCAACCCACAGTTCAAAAGCATTAATTCTTCAGCGCTCAGCATTCTTTACAGTCCAACTCTCATGTCCATACATGACCACTGGAAAAACCATAGCCTTGACTAGACTGACCTTAGTAGGCAAAGTAATATCTCTGCTTTTGAACAAATATCACTAGTTCACTGAATAGATTGTGGGAGTAATGGGCATACTGGAGTAAAGGGATTCTTCCAAGCTCATTATCTAAGGAGGGTTTCCTAAGGATGTCTCATAGGATGAAAAGATGCTTGTTGTAAATTTATTGGGCCTTGCCCTTAGTATCAATACCTATGGAGGATGTGAAGGAATAAGGATTGAGGAGGATTTGAACTCTGATCAGTTGAAACAATGGCCCCAAGTGATCCACTTGCATGCTCTCAAGCTGAGTTGGCCCTTCCATCCTTGAGGCAAGTGAGCTGAGTCTTTTCACCTAAACACCAACCAGCCACTGGGCACCTACCATTCCTCGGGTGGGGACCTTGCCTTGGACATTCAGCTTCTGGTGAATTCAGCTGGCTTTCAGCTGCCAGCATTCTCAGCGCTTGCGAGAAATAAGGACCTTAGTCCTTAAGAAGATGTCTAAGTGCCACACAACTGTGCTCAAAGTTATATACATCTAAAAGCAGCTTCTTTCAGAAAGTGTACTCAATTTTCGGTGTTTAATATTTGAAGTATTTGGTATTTCAGTTCAGTTCAGTTGCTCAGTCATGTCCGACTCTTTGCGACCCCATGAATCGCAGCACGCCAGGCCTCCCTGTGCATCACCAACTCCCGCAGTTCACTCAGACTCGCGTCCATCGAGTCAGTGATGCCATCCAGCCATCTCATCCTCGGTCGTCCCCTTCTCCTCCTGCCCCCAATCCCTCCCAGCATCAGGGTCTTTTCCAATGAGTCAACTCTTCGTATGAGGTGGCCAAAGTACTGGAATTTTAGCTTTAGCATCATTCTTTCCAAAGAACACCCAGGGCTGATCTCCTTCAGAATGGACTGGTTGGATCTCCTTGCAGTCCAAGGGATTCTCAAGAGTCTTCTCCAACACCACACTTCAAAAGCATCAATTCTTCTGCGCTCAGCCTTCTTCACAGTCTGACTCTCACATCCATACATGACTACTGGAAAAACCATAGCCTCAACTAGACGGACGTTTGTTGGCAAAGTAATGTCTCTGCTTTTGAATATGCTATCTAGGTTGGTCATAACTTTTCTTCCAAGGAGTAAGGGTCTTTTAATTTCATGGCTGCAATCACCATCTGGAGTAATTTTGGAGCCCCCAAAAATAAAGTCTGACACTGTTTCCACTGTTTTCCCATCTATTTCCCATGAAGTGATGGGACCAGATCCATGATCTTTGTTTTCTGAATGTTGAGCTTTAAGCCAACTTTTTCACTCTCCTCTTTTTCATCAAGAGTCTTTTTAGTTCCTCTTCACTTTCTGCCACAAAGGTGGTGTCATCTGCATATCTGAGGTGATTGATATTTCTCCTGGCAATCTTGATTCCAGCTTGTGTTTCTTCCAGTCCAGCGTTTCTCATAATGTACTCTGCATATAAGTTAAATAAGCAGGGTGACATCTCTATTTGTTAACAGTCCGTGGGCTGCAAAAGAGAAACAACTAAACAACAACACGATTTGTCAGCAGAATCTGCTTTGTTAAAACTTACTTTTGCAAATGAGAAGAAAAGGCAGTGTCTAGATATTAAACTCTTGGCTGCAGTATAACTGTCAAAATCACTTTTAACCCTATTAAGTGATCCATAGCAGTGTGTCGGGATAAATATCTGTGGACTTTAGTTCTCCAGTTGACTGTCAAGAGAAAGGTTTCTAGTTCTGTTCATTATCAACCATGAAATGATTGTTGGTAGTTTGTCAGAAAGTAAGTATAGGGAGTACTCATTATAATATCAGTTTTTATATTTCCACTTTAATATTACATTTATTACTTCTCTTTCTAAATCTTTTCTTTTAAAAATTCTTGTCAAAAATCTTGTCAAAGTTCTTTATGTACCTTCTCGTGATGCAGAATTTATATTTTAAGTATGTAAATATTTTAAAGGATGCATTACTTTAATTGATACTTTACTTGTATTTAAGAATCATTTTTAGTATGTAACAAGGCTAAATATATCCACTGTTATGCGGTTCCCCTGGTCTGTGATTAAAACATTAGTTATCAAAGGGCTGATTTCAGTGCATTTTCTTTTCTCACTTCCATGAACTATTAAAACTATATTTTGTATTTTGCCTTGAAGTGCTATTCATACTTTTACATGTATATTTCATTTACCCAGTTAAGGTGTTTATTCCTTTTGAATGAATTTGTGTCTTCTTTGTAGCAAAATGCTTTTGTACATCTCAGATACTCGTAATTATTCTTGGATGATGAAGATTATTTGAAATTATTATGTCAAACCTCTCTACTCACAATTTTCCACCTCAACATTTCTAAACATGTAGTAGCTTCCCTTTTCATATTGTTCATGGGGTTCTCAAGCAAGAATACTGAAGTGGTTTGCCATTTCCTTCTCCTGATGCCACCTGAAGAACCAACTCATTGGAAAAGACCTTGGTGCTGGTGAAGATTGAAGGCGGGTGGAGAAGGGAACGACAGAGGATGAGATGGTTGGATGGTATCACCGACACAATGGACATGAGTTTGAGTAGGCTCCTGGAGTTGGTGATGGACAGGGAAGCCTGGCGTGCTGCAGTCCATGCGATCACAGAGAGTCGGACACGACTGAACTGACTGAGTAGCTTCACAGGTGGTTCAGTGGTAAAGAACCCACCTGCCAATGCAAGAGATTTAGGTTTGATCCCTGGGTTGGAAAGTTCCCCTGGAGGAGGAAATGGCAACCCATTCCAGTTTTCTTGCCTGGGAAACCCTGTGGACAGAAGAGCCTTATGGGCCACAGTACATGGGGTCGCAAAAAATCAGACAAGTGTGAGCACGCACACACACGTACAACTTCAAAAGATTTTTAGAAACATTAAAACAGCTTTCTTTTTATAGTTAATCAGAAGTCATGCTTAGGATGACAGGACAGAGAAAGGGACAGGACTTAAGTTCTTTATGCCTCTGAGCCATCTAGCAGACTTTGATTTTGTTACTGATCTCTCCTTAGCTTCTAGAATGCCGGGTAATTAGTTGGCTCTTAATAAATATAAATATCTTAAAATTTTATTGAAGTACAATAAAACATTTCATATGTTAAAAAGAAAGCCACTTAAAATTCCAAATGAGTTATCTCATCTGAAAACATCAAGTATGACTACATTTAAGAAGGAGCCATAGAAAATGTGTCTACATGAAGGATAAAGCAAATAATGAAATATTTTATCATTTCTCCCATTTAATGAGGAGCTGTAAAATGATGACAAAGCCTTTCTGAATGCCCAATCACAGATTTATCTTAGTTGAAAATGCATCATGTGTCTGATACCAATTGATGTGTTTTCAAGTTGACTTGATACAATGCATAAAGATGTCAAGTTGCCTTACCATTCATGTACAAGCCCCTGAAGTGAATTGTTTTCATAGCAGAAGTCTATTTTCTCTTTCATTTCAGACTACCTGTATATTTGTTTTTGAAATGGTCTAAGGGAGACACAGCAAAACCCTCGGCCTGTCCAGTGACTGTAGTAGGGCTAAGCACCACAAAGCTTTGGGTATTTCGGCAAGGACTGTCAGGTTCCAAAAGCACCTGAAAATGCTG
Source organism: Aepyceros melampus (assembly GCA_006408695.1). Taxonomy (NCBI): domain Eukaryota; kingdom Metazoa; phylum Chordata; class Mammalia; order Artiodactyla; family Bovidae; genus Aepyceros; species Aepyceros melampus. Next base: position 325,144 of record SJXQ01010307.1, on the reverse strand, counting down.
ATGCCAGACGTCCCCCTTGGTGTGATGCCCATCTCAGCCTGGTTGCCAGCTGCCTCGGATCCAGGCCATGCATTACAATGTTCCAAATAATCAAGGTGGAGACGATTCAATTTTGCCCTTAGCTTTTCCACACGGGGTGCTAGTTTTTTTTGTGTTGTGTTATGTTTAATTTCCTATTGGCACTATATAGCATAAAATGCCAGGGAATGTATAAGCTTAACACCTGCCATTTAAAATTAATTATGAAACACCTCATTTAACATTATAAACACGTTACTGTGTTTCATGTGCCTGAAATTTTATTTTGAAAGGTGGGTGTCCTCTGCCACTTAGCTTAATTGGTTAGACTCTGATGCTGATGAGCCTGGAGTTGTTAGTTCATTTTTCATAAGGTCAAATTAGTCCATACATTAATTTAAAAAGAAAACAACTTTTTTCCCTATACTTTTACCTTTTGTAATTAAGTGACACTCTATATTTTATGAAAAATATTTTCCCAAGCCCTCTTACTCGAGCTTCACAAAAACTCTGAGAGGAAAGGTTGAAAAGTACTTTCATTTCTAGTTGCACTTTATAGATGGGGAAATTGTTGCTTAATGGGATTAATTTACTTGACACAGCCAGGAATTGGTTAGGTCTAGGTTCTCTGACTTGAAATCCCATTCTATTTCTTCTCTACAACAGAAAACAGCTCAAAACGGCAGTCTGATGTTGACATTCATTTGTCCCAGAAGTGATGAACACTGGTTATTTTGCTTCCATTATCAGCCAGTTTTGATACCAATGTGTTAAGGTTGCTGTGCATCTCTTGTTGTTAACCGCCTTCCCTGTGAAATTTTGTTACATCACGTCAGTTTCAATGCATTTAACTGAGTTTCTTCATCATCTTTGTCTATGAGAAGTAATCAGGATTGAGTCAAACTTCTGCTATTGTGAAAGAATAATCCCACAAACATGTCCAACTCTTTGTGACCCTGTGGACTATAGCCTGCCAGGCTGCTCTGTCCATGGGGATTCTCCAGGCAAGAATACTGGAGTGCGTTGCCATGCCCTCCTCCAGGGAATCTTCCCAACCTAGGGATCGAACCCGAGTCTTTTGTGTCTCCTGCATTGGCAAGTGGGTTCTTTACCCCTAGTGCCACCTGGGAAGCCCTGAATGAAGTCTGAAATTAGGTTTAATATTTAAATTATGTAGCATGTGGTTGACCATTTTAAACATCAAAATTAAAAAAAAAAAGTCTGTTAAGTTATCCAGCTCTCCTCTTGACTGTCTTCTTTAACTAGCTTAAGCTGAAAGGTGCTTGAATGTTTGGTTTTCCCTGGTTCATAGGGGAGATGCACGGCAGCCCCTGCAGGCATTTCCTGCTGTGCTCTGTTCTTGTGGGATCGAAGCATTTTGGTAGCTATTACAGGCAGATAATATTGATGTAGCATAAAGGAAGCCGAAGAAAGGAAAATGCTTTAACAGAAAGTGTAAAGGCACGCCTGAGACTTGGTGAGAAAGAAGAATAGTATGTCGTCTGCTACTGTTAAGGGGCTTCCCAGGTGTCTCAGTGGTAAAGGATCTGCGTGCAATGTAGCCCATGAGGTCCCAAAGAGTTGGACAAGACTGAGCGACTAAGACTTTCACTGCTACTGTTAACTATATTGAATGTTTTCATTGTCAAATTGGGTAATATATTGTCAGTCATTCTTTTGGATTAGGAATTGTTAAAATATCATCTGTGACTGAACTTATGTTTTCAAAAGCTTTGTTTAACCGTTGCATTCTTCCTTTTCTTTTGAAGTGGATGGTACAGAGATTTATACAGAGTTTGACTTGAAAAAAACAATTTATGAAGGCATCTCTTTTTTTTTAAGTTAAATGAAGGATGATAGCTTTGATGAATAACTCCTTTTCATAGCAATCAATCTTGTATGTTCACTAACATACTGATCTAAACATTTTATATGGAGAAGAACTGAATATCTGATCCCATTGCTGATTTTAGAGCATGTCTAACATTTTATTTCTCTGAGTTCACAAATAATGGATTAGAAGAAAGTGTCAACTATCTGAATAATTCAGGCTAAAATGTAGCTTTATATTTCACCAAGATTAATTTTATTCAGCTGGAATTCTTTACTGAAATTATTTTCCCTTCTTAAATTTCAAGTTCTTGCTGTATACAGAGAAGACTTACTTCAGTAAATACATAGAGGCTATCGGTTATATGCATTAGATTGCTTTCTGTCTTGGTGATTTCTTCCACACAGAAGGGTAATTAATTCCTTATTACTTCTGTTGTCCTCCCTGTGGACTCCTTATCCTGTCCTTCACCTTTCACTTTCTAGTCTATAATAGGTATTCCAGAAAAATGTGTTAAAGTGAGAAAACCTGAGTGCCGTGCATGAAAGAATCTAGCACTTAAGGCATGCAGGTATAGAATTGAAAGTTCAGGAAATGGATTGGCTGAGATTTGTTTTAACTGTGACAAGCAGTGGTTACTGAGAGTTTCTGGAGCAGAATAGCTTTGATTTAAATGCTAGTCCCATTGTTTCCTGGCCATATTGCCTTAGCTAATTCATATAATCTCTTTAGGTCTCTGTTTCCTCACCTGAAACAAACGTTTTATAAAAGTTGAACAAAGTTAATATATGTAAAGTATTTAAGTATACCTGTAGACCATTCAGGTATGACCTAAATCAAATCCCTTATGATTATACAGTGGAAGTGGGAAATAGATTTAAGGGTCTAGATCTGATAGATAGAGTGCCTGAAGAACTATGGACAGAGGTTTGTGACATTGTACAGGAGAACAGGGATCAAGACCATCCCCATGGCAAAGAAATGCAAAAAAGCAAAATGGCTGTCTGGGGAGGCCTTACAAATAGCTGTGAAAAGAAGAGAGGTGAAAAACAAAGGAGAAAAGGAAAGATATAAGCATCTGAATGCACAGTTCCAAAGAATAGCAAGAAGAGATAAGAAAGCCTTCTTCAGCAATCAATGCAAAGAAATAGAGGAAAAGAACAGAAGGGGAAAGACTAGAGATCTCTTCAAGAAAATTAGAGATACCAAGGGAACATTTCATGCAAAGATGGGCTTGACAAAGGACAGAAAT
>SJXQ01010307.1:118337-320815 GCA_006408695.1 Aepyceros melampus | reverse complement strand
GGCGCACTGGCTGGCACACTGCCTGGCACGCCGGATGGCAGGCGCAATGGCGGGCGCACTGGCGGGCACTCTGGCTGGCAACCGACTGGCAGGTTCACTGACGGGCACGCTGGCGGGCACCCAACTGGCAGGCGCAATGGCGGGCACATTGCCTGGAACGCTGGATGGCATGCACACCGGAGGGTGCACCTGCGGGCACGCTGGCTGGAACCCGACTTGCAGGCGCACTGGCGGGCACACTGCCTGGCACGCCGGAGGCCAGGCGCATTGGCGGGGGCACTGGTGGGCATGCTGGCTGGCACCCGACTGGCAGGCACACTGGCGGGCACACTGACTGGCACGCTGGATAGCAGGCGCACTGGCGGACGCTCTGGCGGACACGCCGCCTGGCACCCAACTGGCAGGCGCACTAGCGGGCACGCTGGCTGGCACCCGAATGGCAGGCGCACTGGTGGGCACTCTGGCTGGCACCCGACTGGCAGGCGCACTAGCGGGCAAGATAAGTTCAAAAATATTAATAGTATTTATTATTGTTATATAAGCTAGCTTAATAAAGCTTATCAAAAAGGCACAAGGTTACTTACTATGTATCAGGAGAGAGGCCATTAAGTGGGCTGTTGAGACCCACTTGCCCTTTCATCCTTTCTACATATTGTGGGACATCTTAAAGTCTTAAGATTTTTGTTTGTTTCTGGGTATAGTTTTGCTTTTTTTTTTTTTTTTAGGTTAGCACATTTTTTCAAGAAAGCCCTTGATAATATATGGAATCTTGAATGGGCCAAAAATTCACTTCCTCAAAGTCTGATAATTTATCAAATTATCAAGCAATCGGGATTGTGAGAGGAGGGGACTGAGGATGAATAGGAAAGAGTGCGGGCTTGTAGATGCTGAATGGCCAAAGAAAGAACTGAATCCGTCGACCAAAACAAGGACAGAGAAAGACCAGAAACAAGCAAAATTGAGAGAAATGTGTGGATTTTATTAGTACTTAGGAAGCCTTGTCTCATTTCATCACTATAAAAGCCAATGAGTTTGGCAGTTTTTCAAAATGTTAAACATAGAATCACCATATGATCCAGCAGTTCCACTCCTAGGTGTGTTATCCAAAAGAATTAGAAGCAAGATTTGAACAGATGCTTATATACCAGTCTTCATATTAGCATTTTTATAAGAGCCAAAAAGTAAAAAAAATCCAAATGTCCATCAACAAGTGAATAGATAAACAAAATATGGTGAATATATATACAATGAGATATTATTCATCCATAAAACAAGATTAAATTCTGGTATATGCTGCAATGCAGATGAACCTTAAAAATATTATACTAAGGGAAATAAGCCAGACACAAAGGACAAATGTTGCATAATTCTACTTTCTTGAAGTATCTAGAATGGGTAGATTCATTGAGATAGGAAGTAAAAGATTGTCAGGTGCTGGGGCAGGGAGGGTAGGGATTAGGAGATATGGAGAATCATTGTTTGATGGATACATGGTTTCAGCTTGAGCAGTGAAAAAGTTCTAGACATAGATAATGAGCATGGTTTCACAACATTGTGAAAATATACCTAATGCACTAAACTTTTATGGCTAGCTGTGATATACTTTTTTTAAGAAATGGCTTTCTTCCTTGAGGAACTTAGGACTGGATGGAAAGGCAGACATGTAACTTAAATGATTTTTCCTATAGATACATACCCAAAGTTATTTAAGCATTAGTCTTATATGTGTACAAGGCATGGGCATAAATCACAACAGGAGCTGTCAAAGATGTCTTAACAGAAGAAAGTATCTGCAAACTAGGACTTGAAGAATGTATATAATTTCTCAATAACCAAAGCAACAAGGGAAAGGCATTCTAGTTCAAGGAAACAGCACAGGCAAAGGCCACAGTCAAAAATATCTGTGGCTTGTTTGAAATGAAATATGGTCCTACTTCCTCTTTTTCTCTGCCTATCAAGATCAGAGCTAAGTTTAAGTCATAGTGATTATTTCCTCAGTATTCAATAGATTCTCTTCCTGTTCTTTACTAAATATTTTCCCTTGTTTTAATTCAAATCTATGTTGCATATATATGTTCATTTTATTTTAAATCACCTGCAATCATTTTTGGAAACAGAAAAGGTATTAATATAAATATGTTCAAATCCAATCTCAGTCTGTCTTGAATTGGTGGCTTGCAGCCAACTCAGCCTCAGTAGACCTCATATATAGTAAAAATGGTGTTTTGGATATTGCTTAAGACTTTCAATTAGAATAACAGCTACTGATCTCTTGAGTATCATGACCATCTAATTTCTTTGAAAATTATAATTATTTTTTAAATAGACCTTTACTATTCAGTCTTTCAATAAATTAATGTTTTACTGCCAATAATAAAGAAGGACTAACCAAATTACATAGTATCACTATATATCTGCTTTTATAAGGCTCTATATACTTTGCCAAGATTTTATGAAGCTAGCTTTGTTTTAAAGGATACAGACCATTCCTAGCTAAATTGCCTCTGTTCAGTGAGCTTGGAAGGAAAGTATATATGCAAATGCTTCCTTCCAAGAATTTTACCATCCAGTCCATAAACTTTAATAATCTGAAGCTTCTGTCTGCTAGTTCGGCAATAGTCTTTTCTCTCTTTCTTTTCTGCCTTTATTTCTGTCTGTCTGTCGGTTGATGATGAAAAAAAATACTAAAAATTCATTGAAATAGCATATAGTCTTGTCTTGAACCTATGAAACTGTTGGATTTAGTAGTTGATTTCTTCCTTAGGTGGTGGCCTCTTCTCAGATTTATTTGAAAGCTCATTACTTAAAATTTTAAAACCATTTAAATTTGGCCTTGTGTCTTTGAAGTAGAACCTTAGCTTCCAGGCAACATTCAACTTTAACAGATGCAGATGTCCTGAGAAATTATTCTTACTTCAGTCTTATTTTTCTTGAGTCTTTACATTAAAAAAAAAAAAAAACCTGCCACAGATAATATCCTTACTATGTATAACATCCTTTTATCCCACTAATTTTGTCAATGAAAAAGCTAAAGCTTAGAAACTTCTAATAATAACATTCAAGTCTACTAAGTGACACAGACAGAAGTAACACCATAGCCCCAAATCTTCATTTTCTGTGTTGATTCATGACTTCTGTCTGAGCCAGTAAACTGGATAAAAACTATTGCTCTCACAGTTTTTCTTTGTAAAGATTTATTTATTTATTTTTGGCTGTGCTAGATCTTTGTTGCTGCACACAGGCTTTCTCTAATTACAGCAAGCTGGGGCTATTCTTCATTGCAGTGCTTGGGTTTTTCTCATTATGGTGGCTTTTCTTGTTGCAAAGCAGACGTTCTAGGTGCATGGGCTTTAAAAGTTGTGGCAAGTGGACTCAGTAGTTGTGGTACGTGGGCTTAGTTGCCCTGCAGCCTGTGGGATATTCCCAGACCAGGGCTCAAACCCATGTCCCTGCCTTGGCAAGCAGATTCTTAAACATGAGACTACCAGGGAAGCCTGGAATTTCTGTTAATAGCACAAGGAGACAATTTTTCTATAAATGCTGATGACTAGAAAATGTGAATGTGGTTTATGTCGCTTTTAGTTCCTTTGCTAATGAAGTGGGCTTTTGGGTTTGTTTTTGTCTTGTAGGAGATATAATAACGATTAGTATTTTACTTAATTCCCTAGAAATGTTGAATTTTCTGGTTATTAGCTCACCTTAAACAATATAAACCACGGGGTGAGAGGCAGGATAATTTCTTGTCTGGGCATGAAGCTGGTAAACGGTGAAGTTGAAGCCACCTTTGATGTGGATCTGGGCATTAAATTTACCTCGGTAATAATTAATGTCAGATAACTTACATTTTTTAAAATAAATAACTGCTGTGTGATAGTTCAAGTCAAGAGGACAAGACAGATTAAGGGCAGTAGAAGATTTACTAATTACTACAGACTGCAAGGAGATCCAACCAATCCATTCTGAAGGAGATGAGCCCTGGGATTTCTTTGGAAGGAATGATGCTAAAGCTGAAACTCTAGTACTTTGGCCACCTCATGCGAAGAGCTGACTCATTGGAAAAGACTCTGATGCTGGGAGGGATTGAGGGCAGGAGGAGAAGGGGACGACCGAGGATGAGATGGCTGGATGGCATCACTGACTCGATGGACTTTAGTTTGAGTGAACTGCGGGAGTTGGTGATGGACAAGGAGGCCTGGCGTGCTGTGATTCATGGGGTCTCAAAGAATCAGACCCAACTGAGCCACTGAACTGAACGGAACTGACTCTTCAGCACCATGGATAGGTCTCAAACAGAAAGGCTGTTATGGTGATTTCTATAAATGCTAGTATAGTCATTTATATCCCAAAATCGTAGTATATATCCTAAGTCTGCTTCTTTATTTGGTTTTTCTGTCCTCACACTGAAATTTGCTGATTCTTTCTTTTTTTTTGCTTTTATAATGCGTAGCATATCTTGTATAAGATGAGGAAACAATGCTCATGTTCTCAAGGACATTTTTTCTTTATCTTTTGTAAGACCACTCCACCAGAATTGGTGCTTAACCTGAGAACACATATTCTCAAGAAGACATGGAAAGGTGCATGCAATTATTTGTGTTAAACTGATGAACTCCAGATGTTCAAGCTGATTTTAGAAAGGGCAGAGGAACCAGAGATCAAATTGCCAACATCCATTGGATCATGGAAAAAGCAAGAGAGTTCCAGAAAAAACATGTATTTCTGCTTTATTGACTATGCCACAGCCTCTGACTGTGTGGTTTAAAATAAACTGTGGAAAATTCTGAAAGATATGGGAAGACCAGTCCACCTGACCTGCCTCTTGAGAAACCTATATGCAGGTCAGGAAGCAACAGTTAGAACTGGACATGGAACAACAGACTGGTTCCAAATAGGAAAAGCAGTACGTCAAGGCTGTATATTGTCACCCTGCTTATTTAACTTATATGCAGAGTACATCATGAGAAATGCTGGGCTGGAAGAAGCACAAGCTGGAATCAAGATTGCCAGGAGAAATATCATGAACCTCATATATGCAGATGACACCACCCTATGGCAGAAAGTGAAGAGGAACTAAAAAGACTCTTGTTGAAAGTGAAAGAGAAGAGTGAAAAAGTTGGCTTAAAGCTCAACATTCAGAAAACGAAGATCATGGCATCTGGCCCCAGCACTTCATGGGAAATAGATGGGGAAACAGTGGAAACAGTGTCAGACTTTATTTTTTTGGGCTCCAAAATCACTGGAGATGTGACTGCAGCCATGAAACTAAGATGCTTACTCTTTGGAAGAAAAGTTATGAGCAACCTAGATAGCATATTCAAAAGCAGAGACATTACTTTGCCAGCAAAGGTCCATCTAGTCAAGGCTATAGTTTTTCCAGTGGTCATGTATGGATGTGAGAGTTGGACTGTGAAGAAGGCTGAGCGCCGAAGAATTGATGCTTTTGAATTGTGGTGTTGGAGAAGACTCTTGAGAGTCCCTTGGACTGCAAGGAGATCTAACCAGTCCATTCTAAAGGAGATCAGCCCTGGGATTTCTTTGGAAGGAATGATGGTGAAGCTGAAACTCCAGTACTTTAGCCACGTAATGCAAAGAGCTTACTCATTGGAAAAGACTCTGATGCTGGGAGGGATTGGGGGCAGGAGGAGAAGGGGACAACAGAGGATGAGATGGCTGGATGGCATCACTGACTTGATGGACATGAGTCTGAGTGAACTCCGGGAGTTGGTGATGGACAGGGAGGCCTGGCGTGCTGCTATTCATGGGGCTGCAAAGAGTCGGACACGACTGAGCGACTGAAGTGAACTGAACTGAACTGTGAACTTCTAGCAATGCCTGCTTTATTTTTTTTTCTAAATGATGCAATATCTTACTTTAGGATTGTAGTCAGTTTTTCTTCTATGAAGTTGACATTCTCAGTTTTTTTACTCTTTTAGTTTACCTTTTACTATTTGAAATGATGTTTCTGCTTATATTTTTGTAATGATGACCACAAGAAAATATTTCTTTTTTTAATATGGAATTTTCCCTTAAATATTTAGTTTTCCCTAGCCAGCCCTCATTGTGCTAGGGTGATTAAAACTGTGCTTTACTGAGATTAGCATATCTCTTCTCTCCAAAGTCTTTGCAATCTGTCCGTCTTAGCTTTGCTGTCCAGAACAGTTTTCTGTACTGTATTTCACTGTCGTTTTGTGCCTCCTTTACCAAAGTGAACAGAAATAAGAGGATTTTAAATCTTAAATGTTCTCTTCTTGCAATCAGAAGAGCACAGGTAATTCACCTTTGCAATGCAAGGTAATCAAAGCATGCACCTGGTTTTTAAGTTGTCTCCTGTCTCTTTGCCCAAGTTAGCAGCTGCTTCAAACCACTGGCCTGTAGCTTTAGACATGATGTAGAAAGGTTATCTCCTAAGAAAACCTTTGTATAGTGACCTTTTTGCAATTGAGATATTTTTGTGGTCAAACTCATGGTGACCACAATCTCAAACCACTTTTGCTCATGCCTACACATATTGCCTCAAAAATAAATGAAAAACATGTTTCTTATTTAATAATATTTTGTTGTGTATTTGACAGTTGTTGAGAGCAGATCTTAAAAATTCTCATCTCAAGAAAAAATATTTTCTAATTATGTTGGAGATGGAAGTCGACTAAACTTATTGTGGTATTCATTTCACAACATATACAAATATTGAGTCATTGTGTTGTATACTGGAAATTAATATAATGTTATAGACAATCACATGTGTCAATTAAGAAACTTTAGAAAAATCATATTTCTTTCTAAACCTTTGTGTTTTATCAGAAGAAAACCAAATTTCTTTCATAGAATTAAAGATTGCCGTGGTTTTTCTCTTACCATAGTAAAAATAAACCTATTTGGCACTAATTTCATGAAAAACTTTTCACAAATGATGGCTTCCTATTTTTCCAGGAAATATTTTTCAGATTTAAACTGGTATCAGAAATGAAAAAAAAAAAAAAAACATACTCTATTCACATGTCTGTGTTTCTGAGGTTTTCCTGGTTGAATGCATATTACATTGTATATGAATCTTGATTTTCTTCACATAAGGCTGATAGCTTGGTTGCTGTAGTCTGATTGGTCCTGAAAGTTGCCATTGACTATTCCTATAAGTTATGGTATTTAAAGGGGGTTAACAGAGATTAATATTATATACAGTGCTATGTCAAGAATTGCATATGGTTTGGTAATAGAAAAATAATCTATATTTTGTCTAGTGAACAAGAAATTATCATCACTTAGCATGCTGCATATATCATATAATAGAAATGTTATATTTAGAAAAACAAGAACTAGTAGTAGTATATGCCTGCTCTTGTGGAGGTTGACTTATACACAACAACTGATTCAGTTCAGTTCAGTTCAGTTGCTCAATCGTGTCCAACTCTTTGTGACTCCATGAATCGCAGCACCCCAGGACTCCTTGTCCATCAGCAACTCCCAGAGTTCACCCAAACTCATGTCCATCGAGTTGGTGATACCATGCAGCCATCTCATTGTCTGCCGTCCCCTTCTCCTCCTGCCCCCAATCCCTCCCAGCATCAGAGTCTTTTCCAATAAGTCAACTCTTTGCATGAGGTGGCCAAAGTACTGGAGTTTCAGCTTTAGCATCATTCCTCCCAAAGACTGATCTCAGGACTGATCTCCTTCAGAATGGACTGGTTGGATCTCCTTGCAGTCCAAGGGACTCTCAAGAGTCTTCTCCAATACCACAGTTCAAAAATATCAATTCTCGGTGCTCAGCTTTCTTCATAGTCCAGCTCTCACATCCATACATGACCACTGGAAAAACCATAGCCTTGACTAGATGGACCTTTGTTGGCAAAGTAACGTCTCTGCTTTTGAATATGCTACCTAGGTTGGTCATAACTTTCCTCCCAAGGAGTAAGCGTCTTTTAATTTCATGGCTGCAATCACCATCTGCACTGATTTTGAAGCCCCCAAAAATAAAGTTTAACACTGTTTCCCCATCTATTTCCCATGAAGTGATGGGGCCAGATGCCATGATCTTTGTTTTCTGAATGTTGAGCTTTAAGCCAACTTTTTCACTCTCCTCTTTCACTTTCATCAAGAGTCTTTTTAGTTCCTCTTCACTTTCTGCCATAGGGTGGTGTCATCTGCATATCACACCCTTGTAATTCAATATTCTTGTTTAATTATTTTCCTAAAGCATTTATATAAAGTGCTGAAATTGCACTTGTAGGTTAATTTAGGTCCCACTCAGAGAAGTTAAATGTCTAAGGATCTCTTAGATAGTAAATGGGGTTGCTTCAGTGCAAACCTAGGTCAGTCGATACTGCTGCTTGTTTGAGAATAGTTAACTTGACAATGGAATGAGACATTTATAGGGAATGGCCTGCATACCTGTCCTGTACTGTTTGATCAATCAATATATATCAACTGTAAAATAATATTGTAAACTCTATTAGTTCCTCTGCTATATGTTACCATTGCCTCAGAATTTAATGGGGATGGAGGGTACAGAAATTTTCCCTCCACTGTCTCATTATTTATCATTTATCTTCTTATTCTTTTTTTTAAAACATTTCTGTTTTTGTGAGGAAAACTTCACAGTTTCATAAAATTTATGAAGATCTGTTTGGGAGATATTTGAGAGCTTATATCCAGCTTGAAAGTGTAGATACTATGCCAGGATACTAGTTTTCTCTAAATTTATATTATGTGTAGCACATAAGATTTCTTCCCTTATATCTGGCTTAGCTTTAGTTTTTTTTAACCATTTAAGTGAGTAAAAAATGCTATAATTTATTTTACTAAAGAGAAATTTTGCATAGGTTGTTTAGTTTTAAGAGCAAATTTTTATGAGTCAAATACTTGCTGCCTATGCTGGTTTCCATAGGCATGATGGAACAATCATGAAGCTTTTCTCATTAAAGAGTATATTTGTTTTGGGGGGAGGTTGTGTAATAAAAAATAAAATGGTGGAGGGAAAGTTTCTGGCTTCTTTCCTTTTACATTTTTTGTGACTTCAACGTCAGGTATACACATTGCTGGGATAATCAATGGTGAATAGGGTGATACACAAGCTAAAAGCTCTCAGATAATTTTAAGTAATTGTTAGGAATAACGCTTTCATCACTAAGTTACATTTACATAATTCTTTACTTAGTGCTTTCACATAAACAACAATTACAGTATTGAATGTGTTTAAAACAGTGAAGGTTGTTTGAAAAATTCATCTCAGCAACTTGATGCTATATATTTGGACATGCTCTCCAAGGCCAATTTGTGGTTTATTCTGAATGTATTACCTTTAAAAAGAACCATTTTTCCTAATAGCTTAAAAATTAGCACTTGGTAGTACTGAGGATTAAAGCCCATTTTAGTCCAAATTAGCTAAATAAATTTAATTGTATTATTTTCTACCATCTGCAGGTTTCCAGTAAGCTTTAGTATGAATGCAAAAATTCAGTGTAGTATGTTTAATTGAATAAGCTTCCATACTACTAAAATGCTTCACAACTCCCATTTTACTTTCCATAGATATTTCAGCATGCCTGATATGGTTTTACACCATTTATAAATGAGAAATAGCAATAACTGTTTGATTTTTCCCGTTCTTTCCTCATCTTTGTCTCTCTCCCTCTTTCCATTTTAACTCTTAGGAAAAAAAAAAAAAAAGGGCAGTGTTCCCGGCTAAGGAATCTCTATTAATGCATTGCTCGTAGATTCCTTTTGCTCACTGTGCAGTAGCTCTTTCCATTTGCATGGGCAGTGCCATAAGTTGGAATGTGAGATAGTGAATACAGCCAGTGAACCCTTGTTCATAGATTTGCTTGGTAAGGCATTTATCTTTTCAAGAAATTGGTTTCTGAAAATAAGCCTTTCCTTGTGGTTCATTGCCTATCTCAAAATATATTTTCCTGTATAGCATATTACATGTCATTGAAAAGTTTTCATATCTCTTTCCACACAAAAGAGGAAAAAGTCCTTTAAAATTGTACTCCAGCATGAGCACAAATCAAAAAACATCAATTGAACCTGATACTCAGATCCTACACCGCCTATAAAAAACTATTTGGCTCACAAAATCTGTTACCCTAGCAAGACAGTATAAACCAAGGCTGCCCAAAGTGATTAAACTGACTTGCACATCACAGGCAGCCTAGTGCCATATACAGGCTTTAGGAGAAGAAATCGAGGTGTGTTCATATCACAACGTCACTTTCCTGCAAACACAGTAGCTTCAGCACCTTTAGGTACTGCTCCAGATAAAAATAGGGGATGCCATAAATTAAGCTCGAGTTGCTTCTATTCCTTTGACCTAACACTCGACTGTCCAGTGGTATCAGCTTTCACCACGTTCACCTCCCGTTATCTTTCTCACTGGGCCCTTGACCAAAATCTGAGTGCTAATCCACTGTGTGTGCTCAGTTGCTCGGTCGTGTCTGACTCTTTGTGACCTAATGGTCTGTAGCTCACCAGACTCTGTCAATAGAATTTTTCAGGCAAGAATACTAGAATGGGTTACCATTTCCTACTCCAGCCTACCCCTCTAAACTGTTAAAAAGTAATAGGAAAAAATTTTCATATTACCCTTCTAGCAGATGAAGAAAAGACTTTCTTGAACTTCTGATCATGAATTTTTTCTAAGAGTGAAATCCCATAATATCATAGAAGCTTTCCAAATGCTCAAGAATAATGTTCATGTCAGTTAAAATTCATACTAAAATAATAAAGGTCTTCAATTAGAAACTAATGATAGAGACAAGCATTCTTCAATAAATGAGAATTTTTGAAATATTTAGTAATTAAACTATGAAATATTTATGTACCATTCCCTTTTATTAAGAAAAAACTTCCTAAAACCACTTTAAAGTATGTTCATGTTTTGCACAGAGTGAGAAATTGGTTCATTTACTTTTCAAAATTATATTTGGGAGGTAGGGTTGGCAAAAGTAAGCAAACTCCAAATTGCTAATAATGCACTCTTTTAAAAAATGTTTAGCGTTCAAAAAATAAATACTTTTATTCATTTTTAAACCAACAAAGTAGGCAATTTAAAGGAACTTGAGCATGATACACAGTGTCAGATATTAGAAGTATTAAATATTTAACTCAGCTTTATTTATTTTCAAAATGAACTTTCACGCATGATATAGTTACCTGATTTATACCAGGAGAATGATTTTGAGAACAGTTTTATTCATAAGAAATTCTGTTATAGATGTTGAAAAATATCCTCAGACTGATTTTTCTTTCAAAGTATATAGTGGCATATTTCTTAGATTACTTAAAAATATCTCAAAATATTTACATTCCAAACATGCAACATATTTTAAAATGAAATAAAGAAATGGAGATTTTCAGTATGTTCTCATTGATTTCCTATAAGTTATCAGTTGGTTGGTGCTGTTTCAAACTATATTAAAAGAGAGGGAATATATGTATACCTATGGCTGATTCATGTTGAGATTTGACAGAAAACAGCAAAATTCTATAAAGCAATTATCCTTAAATAAAAAATAATTTTTTTAAGAATAGGGAAAAAAGAAAAAGATAACCACAGAGAAGTTGACAAGGTTATTGTGACATAGCTGATGTTAATTGGAATTTTATTTTTATTATGCTCTACAGATTTTGAACTTGTTTTCCACCCATTTTTGTTCTTAGAGTTAAAAGGTCATTCAGGATGAACAAAAATGATAATGAAACCTTACCTAATCATGAAAGTGAAAGTTTCTCAGTCATGTCTGACTCTTTGAGACCCCATGGACTGTAAAGTCCATGGAATTCTTCAGACCAGAAGACTGGAGTGGGTAGCCTTTCCCTTCTCCAGGGTATCTTCCAAACCCAGGGATGAAACCAGGTCACCCACATTGCAGGCAAATTCTTTACCAGCTGAGCCACAAGGGAAGCCCAAGAATGATGGAGTGGGTAGCCTATCCCTTCTCCAGTGGATCTTCCGAACCCAGGAATCTCAATGAGGTCTCCTGCACTGCAGGTGGATTCATTACCAACTGAGGTATCAGGGAAGACCTAACAATGAGTATCATCTAAATTGCATATGAAAAAAATATATGCTGGAAAATATCTTGAAATTTAATTGAATGCAGAGTGTTTGTAAACATAGTATAGGTCACTGCCATGTAGAAAAACTTCTGATATTTTTTTTCCCTCTGTATATTCAGATACTGAAGATATATGTTTTTAAGTTCGAGATAAAAGTCTTTGTGAACATGTTGTAATGAGATTAAAATCCAAGAAAATGCTGCATTTCTATGCTTATGATCTCTAATATGGCTTTCTGCCTGCTAAATTGTGAATGTACTTGATAAGGCAGAAAACATAGTTTCCAACTGATATAAATTTTCTTTTCCCTCTTAACCAAACTTTTAAGTATTTACAACTCTGTATTGCCTTTATCAAAACAAAAGCAAAGTTTAATACAAAGCATCAACAAGATATAATAACCTACCCACTAAATAAAGACAGAAAATGAAATTTAACAGTCTTCTTTCCTCAATCCTAATCTACCTACTGCTTTGCCTCTTTGTAATTCCACCTTTTCTTGTTTCATCTGTTTATAGCAGAAGTTGTGAAGGATGAGCATTTGACTCACTTATGTTACCTGTTTTTCCCTTCCTTTTCTTTGAAACTAGTATTACTATATTTATTCTTATATTTCTTGCCTTCATAACTTCAAATGATATATTTAAAGCTGTATTTTGTGAGCAACCAACTTTTAACAGTGTCTCTTGCCTCTCTGCTATGAAGCATCAGGAAATCCCTCCTAGGGTCTCTCTCTTCCAGTCCCCAGTTGGTACAGGACAGCTCAACTGAAAACACATAAGGCCTCTTCATCATATTCAGAAGAAGATCAAGATCAACAGCATGACTCACAAAAGCTTATGTCCATTATCAGACCCCAGGCTTCCCCTTAGACATCTTCTACCTGTCTTTTCTCTTCTCTGGCCTTGGACTTCTTGCCAAAACTCAAACACAGTCAACCAATACCTGAGGCACTTGCCATGGGGTGCATTCCCTGGAGTGCTCACTCTAAGAACTGATGTATGGCTTGTTTCCACTCTGAGAGCACTCACTTTATTAAATAGCTACAAACACTTATTCCTCTTTGCTAGTCTACCCTGGTATACTATGCATGTGTTTGCTCAGTCATCTCTGACTCTTTGCAACCCCATGGACTGGAGCACTCCAGGCTCCTCTGTCCATGGAATTCTCCAGGCTAGAACACTGGAGTGGATTGCCATTTACTATTCCAGGGTATCTTCTCTGTCCAGTAATTGAACTCACATCTCTTGTGTCTCCTGCATAGGCAGGTGGGTTCTTTACCACTGCACCACCTGGGAAGCCCATTTCATACCATGTCACTTACCATTATCTCAATTGCCACTATATATGTATTGCTGTCTTGATTATTTTTCCCCTCAGTTTAAGCTTGAGAAAGTGAGGCATTTTGTCTATTTTTGTTGTTAAATCCACATTTATTAGAGCAGTACCTGGCATAAAGTAGACACTTAGATTTGTTGAAAGAATTAATTTGCATGGTTTATTAAATTTCCATACTGTTCTACACTATTTAAAAACCCATTCAAGTTCTTTGTCTGTAAGTTTTTAACATAAATTTAAAGCCATCAAGTAGTGTTTATAATATTAGTGAAGTTGCTCAATCGTGTCTGACTCTTTGCGATCCTGTGGACTGTAGCCTGCCAGGCTCCTCCATCCATGGGATTCTCCAGGCAAGAATACTGGAGTGGGTTGCCATTTCCGTCTCCAGGGTATTTTCCTGACCCAGGGATCGAGCCCAGGTCTCCCACATTGCAGGCAGACACTTTAACCTCTGAGCCACCAGGGAAAGGTAA
Source organism: Aepyceros melampus (assembly GCA_006408695.1). Taxonomy (NCBI): domain Eukaryota; kingdom Metazoa; phylum Chordata; class Mammalia; order Artiodactyla; family Bovidae; genus Aepyceros; species Aepyceros melampus. The sequence continues at coordinate 306,950 of SJXQ01010307.1, read as the reverse complement.
CGACTGTATAAACATCATGTACGAGGAATCCATGAGTGTGTCTGGGTGTTTGGGTAACCAAAGCCCATAGTTAATGTGTGCTGCTTAAAGGAGAATGTTCTAGGCATCAAGGTCAAAGTCCCTTCTTTAATAATACATCATTTGTTCAAAACAATAGCATGCTTTCTTCTTTATATTTCTTTTATGATTGTATTGTCAGCTTTTATTTCACATTGAATTTTCAACTGCATTTTTCATTTATTCTGACAGATGAAGTGTGTGCGGTATTCAGCTGTATCTGTAACATGAACTGGTTCCTAATTATCTTGCTTGTCATATTTCCTAAGGTGGGGAGGGGAACTTCTTAAAGCATGCTCAAAGTTGCTGTCATTGATTTCTTTTGAATTTCAAAGTTACATCGTCTGCTTGGATCCCACCAGTTTCTCTCTGTTGGATCATTTCTTTGTTTTGTTTTGCCAGAGTGCTCATGTGGTATGCTTTGAGTACAAATACATCCAATCATGCCTTTATTTGGCCCTGATACATGGTTTGCTTAGGTGTAGATTAAGTGTTGAAATCCTTTGCCTCTGGATATATTGTTCATTTTCATTAGGCATCTTCTGTAGCAAATGAAAAGTCTGACACCAATCAGACTCTTGTCCCTGCAGAAGATTTTGTACCCTACACTCTGTAAATTTATGTTCATTTTATCTTTGATATTTCCTGAACATGTTTCTAACTGTAGATTTTTGTTTGTTTGTTTTTGTGCTTTATCCTTGCTTTTACTATGTATGAATCCTTTTTTCTTCAGGACAAAGGATTTATTTTATTTTATAATGTTTTTTTCTTTTGATTTCCTTATTTTCTCCTTCTTGACTTTTCTTATTGATTAGACAAGGTAACTTTGGACAGTCCTGAAATGATCCTCTATCTTGGTAAATAATTCAACTTAAAAAAAAAATAATGGTTGTGCCCTACCTTCTAAGAAAAGTCCTCTTGTTCATTTATTCGCTTATTCATGGTTCTTGTAAATTTTAACAGTTATGTAATTAACTTTCAAAAATCTTCTTTCCCCCTCTTACTCCTTGCCTTCTTTTCCTCCTTCTCTTCTCTTTCCCCTTCCCTCACCCTCTGCCTGCTCTCTCTCCCACTTCTTCTCTGAATGCAGTGGAATCAGTGGTTATATATCTTGGCTTATAGTTGAAGCTCAGCTATTCCCTCAATGGAGTATTCAGTGTGGGGGAGCAGGTTCCTGATATATTTCAGTGACTCACAGGGAGTTGTGCTATACTTGAACAATGAAGAGAACTGAAAAGTTAAACATTTCATCACAACTTTTAATTGGGGCCAAACAGAATATCCGGCAGACCATGAGAATTGAATGTTCAGCCAGGAGCTTGAAAAAGTCAAGGAGTTAATTAGAACTCTGGGAAGATTGGCTCAAGAGAACGAGCCCAGAAGGACACCATCGACTTTCCTGTGCATGAGAAAATACTGACCCAGAGATTTCAAAGCTAACATCGTGCAGCCAGGATTGAGAACTATAAGTTGGCACATTTACCCATGGATAATAAATTAAGTTCAAATAGAAGATAAATTCAAGGAGGGATTAAAATATGAAAACTAGCTTGTGAGAAAAGATCAAGTCCTAGCCTATGTATGTGTGTGTGCTTTACTCAGTAGCTCAGTTGTATTTGACTCTTTGCATCCCCATGGACTATAGCCCACCAGGCTCCTATGTCCATGGAATTTTCCAGACAAGAATAATGGAGCTGGTTGCCATTTCCTATTCCAGGGGATCTTCCCAACCCAGGAACTGAACCTGCGTCTCCTGCATTGGCAGGTGGATCGTTTACCACAACATCACCTGTGTGTAAATATATCCATTTAGCCATCAATTTACTGCTGCTGCTGCTACTACTAAGTCACTTCAGTCGTGTCTGACTCTGTGAGGGCAGAGTCAGGGCAGCCCACCAGGCTCCCCCATCCCTGGGATTCTCCAGGTAAGAACACTGGAGTGGGTTGCCATTTTCTTCTCCAATGCATGAAAGGGAAAAGTGAAGTCACTCAGTCGTGTCCGACCCTCGCGACCCCATGGACTGCAGCCTTCCAGGCTCCTCCATCCATGGGATTTTCCAGGCAAGAGTACTGGAGTGGGGTGCCATTGCCATTTACAGAACAGAAAAGGGAAGGGATAGGGGCTACCCATGGTTATGAAAAACAACCACACTTTTTAATCCATGTGTACAGAATGTCTCTGTTTATAGACATATTTAAAGTATCATCTAATTAGATCTTTAATCTAAAATTATTTCTCCATGTAATTTATTTTTATTTCTCTACTTTATTTTTCTACATATAATTTTATAAAATTATATAAGGAATATATTCTGTTGATTTAAAAAATTATATTCTGTTAACTTTAAGTATTGTTCCTCAGAAGTCTTTAAAATGGATGATATCTACATAAGCATAAGATCCAATGCTTTCTTGAGAAATTGAGCTCAAGAAAATTATTTAAGCAAGTATTTAAAAAATCTTATTCTATCTTTGTGGATGTATACAATGTACCTTCAGTTGAAAATTTATTTTCTCATTGTATATTTTTTCATTGTATTCATTGTATTGCTAACAAGTGATGGCTTGTTACTACTGGTGGCACAGTGGTAAAGAATCTGCCTGCCAAGCAGGAGATGTGGGTTTTACCCTGGGTCAGAATGATCCCCTGGAGAAGGAAATGGCAGCCCACTCCAGTACTGTTGCCTGGAGATTCCCATGGACAGAGGAGCCTGGTGGACTGCAGTCCATGGGGTCACAAAAGAGTCGGACACGACTTAGGGACTAAACAACAACAAAAAAATCAGTAAACAAGTGGAAATATGAAACAAATGTTTCATACATATCACAGTCTTATTTTCTTCTTAACGAAATCTTTCCCAATGACTTTTTAAAAAATAAATCTTTTCTAACTTACCTTGCTCTGTCTTAACATGTACTAAACTAGGTTATTATTTTATGGATATCAGGGAACGGTGTGAAATGCACTCCTAAGAGTGAAAAAGAAAAGTCTACAAGAAAGCAGAAGCATTAGCTTTATTTACCCAGTTTCAATATTGACTGTCTTAAAAATCAAAAGAAAGATAAAAGGAAATATTTGTATGTACAAAGACTATAATGTTCTTAACGCTATAGCTACTTCAGGGGAAACAAAAATGTGATGCATGGTTATAAATGTCAAGCTGTCCAACATGACATGCTTCTTTCTATGAAAGCACTTCACTTTCTGTCTTTTATACTGAGGGTTTAACCCTGTACACATGCCAGTACATTATTTTATGATGGCTTACTATTATTGTATCTCTTACATCCATGAAAAATGCCAGTCTTTCTTAGAGAGAGCAAATTGTTTCCAGTCAAGGCAGGAGGACTTCAAAGCAGAGTAAGTGAAAGCAGAAATAGAAGGATGTTCTACAAGAACAGCCGTGGCACCCGCATGATCAATCTGACATCAAGGCATCCAGAAAACTCTTGGGCTGCTTAAAATGGAGCCAGAGTGACCCTTGCTGCTGCTGTATGACTTTTAAAGTGAGTTGAAGATTGGTTGAGAGTTTTCCTTTTTCAAGTAGAGAATTAATACGTCTGTCTCTTGGAGGTGAATGTATTCTTTGGGAAGTTTCAAAGCTCATGGGGTTGACCTTACATTGTCCTTGTCATCTCAGCACTTTTTCTTGTGTATTACCAGTTTATCATCATCTTTGAAATTTAGAGTTCAATGAATAATTCAAAACCTTGATAGGAAGTACTAGATCCTTAAACCAATGTTTCCCCAAACTGAGGGTGTCCTCAAGCCTTCGGATACTTCTAGCTACTCTATGAGTCACCAGGTCATTTACTTCAAAGGGACAATGGAAGGTCAAGACTATGTGGGACAAAGTAGTTATTAACATATCACCTAGATTTGAGTCATTATAACATGTAAATTAGTGGTATTCATTTTTTATTGAGGCTTTACATTAAGGGGATAAACAGAGATCAAACATAAGACAATTTTCACTTAGGCTGATTAGAAAAACAATTGCAAATGTTGGAAATTACAGACCAAGAAGGGAGTATTTTAAGCAGTTCACAACACTAAGCAATGATTAAAGACCTTGAGCATTTCACTTAGAAGGAAAGCTTATAAAATATGCTTGCTCCAGGGACATTTCTACGTACAAACATAGCATTTCAATGAATAAACACAAAACCAAACCAGAGAGTTGGTTATTATAGTAAAAATGATATACTGTAATGATTGGAATACATTCTGGAAACATGAATGAATTCAATAAAAATGTTTTGTTTTGTTTTGTTTTGTTTTGTTTTTTTCCTATTTTAATGGCAGATGAGAGAATAGTAAAAATAACTAAATGTAAGCCAAGGAAAAATTGGGAAGTGCTACAGCACTCTTAGAAATACTTGTTTGATGACGTGAAATTTGTGTGTGTGTTGGTGAGGAGGGGTGTTCTGAGAAGTTATCCCTGAGTTTATGATATTTATGTAACAGATGAAAAGAAAATCTCCATTTTTAGCAGCCCTCTGCTTAATGTCAGACAGATGTTGTTATAACCATGATTATAGGATTTTATTTAATTTGGAACAAAAGTATTTAGGTCTTATCTTGGCATGAAAGCTGGGTTTGTAATGATGTTTGAGCAAAGCTTAAACATTACACTAACCTAGCTATGAATGGTCAACCAAGCAGAATACTTAAGTAGTAAATTATTTAGGGAATTTCTGCTTTAGGTATAGTTTTTTAAAACAGGTAATCCCTTGATTGTTTGACCTTGAGCCCAACATTACCTGTATTTACTGATTTTTATTTTGCAGATTCTCATTAGTGCCCATCTGATTAAGTTACAGTCAGGTCTTTCTTTTTTCTTCTTATAATGGACATATATATGGAAGTATCTAGATTCTTGTAGGATTCTGATATATCTTTATGTGTATATTTGAACCTGACATAAAAAATAAACCCCACACTAAGATAGGATTATTTCTGTAAAACTTTTTTTGAGCCACAATACAAATTAAAAGCTGAATGAGAAGATTACACTGTAATTCATGGAAATAGTATGTAAATGATTAGAGTAAGACTATCTTTAACATTCTCCAGACTTTGCCTTTTTCTTTTCTTAAAAAAACCCCATAATTTTTTAATACACTTATATCTTAACAGTGTTAGTTTTCATAACTGCGTTGTTCTGAAAAAAATTAAATTATTATTGTAGTATAGTATAGAACCACGTGTTCCCACGTGTGCAAGAAATTCTAAAGTGGGTGAAAGAGAAGAAAATAATTTTCCTTTGAAAAAAATTGTCTTTCTATATCCACCTTTCAAGTATATTTTAGATCATGTTTCCCATACAGTGTAATTCCACAGAATGAAACTTAGTTAATGCCTTGGTCTAGATAAGCACTACCCGGAGTATAGTCTGCACACCCATGCTATTCCCCAAACCATTCCAGATTCATGAGGTGATGAGAACAGAAGCTGAGAGAAAATGTTTAGAAACATTTATAGCAGTTTAACAGAGTCATTTTATGTCTGCTGAACTAATCTTTTTAAATGCCCTTGCATTTTATGTCTTTTTCCCCCCATTGTATCTTTATTGTATTTTATAAGTATAATATTGGTTTGTGACAGATAGGGGGAAAAATTGATCTTTCAGCACAGAATACTTGAGAAGCAGTGAGCTCAATTCAAGGCAGCTAGCATGAGAGGAGAGGAAAGCTGCGCGCAATTTGCTGGACAGATGAGCCAGGATTGAATTAAGCAGTGATTCAGACAGTAATGCATACTGAGGATGAGAATTCCAGCACAGTCTCTACTAACCCATCTCTATCTAACTGACGTTCACAATTCCCTCCGCAAATCACAATCACTAATCCCGTGGCACGCTGAATGCTTGCCAATATTGGGCTACTCTTCTGAAAACCTCTGCTTTCCACCAGTTTTTGCATACTTACTAAGAGGGAGTTGTTTTTATTCCTGAATGAATGCTAGTTGTGATATTCTTTAATTATGTAATTTAATTAAATGTTATGTAAACAAATGAAATGTGACTACTTAAGAAATCTGTTTTCTCTATGATAACAGTGTTTTGGGAAGACTCGATAAAATCTAATACAAAGATTCAAGTTAAAAATCAATACCCACCCCCTACCCCCCAAATGTAGAATTTGGTACTGGTAGACAAATCTAAAACCTTGACGGTAAATGTGAAAGGATTATCCATGTGCACTCCTTTTTAAGTGTTTTTAACAGTGTCTACTTAAGGTGTCTGCTTCACCTTAAAGAATCGGAAGAGGAAATTGTAAGTTCTGTTGTATTGATGTAGATCCAGGTGGCACTAGTGGTAAAGAGCCCATCAGCCTGCCAGGGGAGGAGATTTAGCATACATGGCATTTTGATCCCTCTGTCCAGAAGATCCCCTGGAGAAGGAAACGGCGACCAATTCCATCAATAGAGGAGCCTGGCAGACTACAGTCTATAGGGCTGCAAAGAGTCGGGCACAACTGAGCACACGCACACACACACACACACACACACACTCTGCTGCTACTGCTGCTGCTAAGTCGCTTCAGTCGTGTCTGACTCTGTGCGACCCCAGAGACGGTAGCCCACCAGGCTCCCCCATCCCTGGGATTCTCCAGGCAAGAACACTGGAGTGGGTTGCCATTTCCTTCTCCAACACACACACTCTGCTGCTGCTGCTAAGTCGCTTCAGTCGTGTCCAACTCTGTGCGACCCCATAGACAGTAGCCCACCAGGCGCCCCCGTCCCTGGGATTCTCCAGGCAAGAACACTGGAGTGGGTTGCCATTTCCTTCTCCAATGCATGAAAGTGAGAAGTAAAAGTGAAGTCGCTCAGTCATGTCCGACCCTTAGCGACCACGTGGACTGCAGCCTAGCAGGCTCTTCCGCCCATGGGATTTTCCAGGCAAGAGTACTGGAGTGGGGTGCCATTGCCTTCTCCGACACACACTCTATGGAAAGACTATTCAGAACTGTAATATTAGGCATCTACTTTAATTTTTAAAATCCCTCTTTGTACATTAAAAAAAATCAGGAAATTAATATTCATACTTTAAAAAAATTTGCCAGTTAACCAACTTTTTCATTTATGTAACCAGTTTATATCCAATTGTATTCGTAGACAATTCCACTATAATTATACATAGGTTTTTGTATAATTTTCCTACAACCATTCATCACACATTTAACTTTAGTAAAATGTTTATCTTTTTAATTACTTGCAAAATAGAATTAGGTAAAATCATGACAAATTCTCTTTTTGTTCAGTTAATCACTCCCATGGAAAGCCAGTTTGTTTAGATAAAGCCATAGCTGTAATTTAATGTTTGTGATTTTATAGTATCTGCAAGTATTGTGTTAGAAATGAAAAAAGGATTGTGGAGAAACTATTTGACTGGACTACCACATCTAGAGAACCCAGGAGGTAGTACCCATTTCATTGTTCATTCATTCAGTAGTGGAGTATTTGCCAGTTACTGTAATTAGCCTTCATATATTTAAGCTTTTAGTTTTGAGGAGCTTATAGGTTAGTGGGAGAGACAAATTTGGTAATAAATTAATTAGAAGAGTTTGTTAGCATATAATGTAAATAACATTTCTTGGGAATATTCTTTGAAAGTACACAAAAGCAAGACAGAATTGCATCGTTTGAGAGGTTTATTGCCTTCTCTAATGAAGTAGGTAAGAAGGTATGGAGAGTATTGGAAATGCAGTCAGGAGCTATACAAAAACTTTTCTTCCACTTTTGTTTTTTATTTTCTCTTAACATTAGTCTCTTGGTTGGTAAGCTTACCAGAGAATTTTAATTTTCTTCTTACCTGTATTTTTAATTTAAAAAAAGTCTATTATTTTAATAGGGAGAATTAGCTGATGATGTTTCTTTGCAAATAAACATATTGTCCAGTTTGATGGATTTACCAGCAGATCCAATGTAGCATGGATTGTGTTGTAAGAAGAAATAGCTGGTGTATGAGTGTCTCCAGGAAAAAAAAATCTAAACTAATACTTTTACCTCCCAAGAAATAGATGAACACGTCCTCTGTGAAGACACACTATATTGTTAGCCTCACCATTCTTAAGCTAGGAGAGCTTAAAAATGTGCCTGATAAGCGTTTATCTTGAAGTCGAAATACCTACATTATGAAAGAAGGAAATCTTGCATCTTACAGTAGATGCTTTCCTTTTATTTCTTACCCTTTCTTTTTTAAATATGTAAAAATAATACATTCCTGGACTATATTTTGTTAATTAATATTTTTGTTCTATTCTAGATGATCTAGTGTGAGAGATCCATATAGAACTGGGTTCTTTCCGTGTATTTTGACAGCCTCTCTTTTACAGCCTTTGGTACAACTCTATCAAGACCATCAGAAGCCTCTAGCCGGTAATTAAATCCTCCAAAGGAAATAAATATGGCACACAAAAGAAGAAGCAGGGTTTTTTTTGGAAGCAGTGTGTCATATGGCTAGAGTCTGATTTCTGTTAATTTTGACATTAGCTAGTATCTCTGAATATTAGACACAAAATATGGCTAATATCATGCTGAAGAGCAAACGTGAACCACTTATATCACTCATTTAGCAGAAAGCCTTACAATTACTTTGAATGTGTGGGTGAAAGTACCCTAAGCTCATTTCATGAGCGAGTTTTAATTCATTATTTAATTATTTACAAGTTTTCCCATAGCCCAATAACATATTCGTGGGAGCTTCTGTGTGTATATGTAAAATATTCTGTTTTAAACACATACCACTAATCAGGCTAAGCCCATCATTTTTGTCTTGTTTTCATTTTCTTCTAAAATTTTAATATACCAGCGCATTTTTTTAATTCCTGGGCTGTTTACGGCTGAGAGTCACATTTGCTTACCTTCAGCCCCTCAGGAAAGACAGCAGATACTGCAAATATCTCGAGTGATATTACTGTGCTCAGTTTATTAAATTTTCTTGTGCTACCCTTTAGGGAATTCTAGCGGCAATGGCTTTGGACTTTTTATCAACGTTTGAAGGTTTAGCTGCTACCCTCTGATACTCACTTACTGCAGATTTTATTGTTGTTAAGTCACATTAAATCATGCCTTTTTATAAGTGCCCACTTCGCTGCATGCATATGAATTTCTTTTCTCAAAATCTATTTGTCATAAGCATTTTTGTCAGATGTTACCGCTGTGCGGTTCTGCTAATGTCTTTGTTATGATGCCAGATATTTAACCTGAGTTCGGCGCATGTGGGTGGTGTGCCTGTCCACTAGACTTGCCACTTCAGTGAAAAATGCTGGTGTCCTGATGGAACTGAGTCCCATCGGGGGAATACAACTTACAAACCAGTGGTGGAAATACATCCGTGTTGGCTTCGTACTGGGGTCGTTGCTGACATTTGTGCCACTAATCCTCAGAATGCATCTTCAGGGCTAGGTCACCCTGGCCACACAATTATAAGGGAAAAGCCAGTTTAAGTTCACGATTCTCTGATTCCAAAAACATTACTCTATACAGTATATTGAAGGGTATCATGTCCATTAGCTGACTAAGTAGACTCAAGGCAGGTATATAAATTGCGTAGGAAACTTATTTTGTAATTAGGAGAATCACTTCCTTTGCTATTTTAGCTTATTACTGTATAATTAAAATAAGTACTCCATAAAACAAGATGGAAAGGAGGTTCTACAAGGTGGATATATAAATAATCAATCTCGTCTTTCTTCCAACCTAAAGTTTCTTGGATAGGTGAAATTTAATTAATCTTTAAAATACTGTTCACATCCTCACTTCTTAACCTTTCCAAGACTTAATAACTTTCTGGATGTGGCTGCTCTCTGCTTTCTATCTAACTCACAGATATTGAGAACATCTGTTTAACACCCTCTTGGTAATAACCTTTCATATTTTCTTGATTTTAAAGTAGAATTAGGCATCATTCTTCTTGGAAAGTGACATTTTTATATTGAAGTTCCTTTAGTTCCGTGGCCGTTGAATATACACTTCTTCTGGGCTCTTAGGTATTTCCCTCTCAAGAGGTTTTTGTAATTCTGAAAACATTCGTTCTTTCTACTGAAATTCTGTTGTCAATGACTTTGTTTGTGCAGCTGAGCAGAATTTGTCTTAAAACGAAAACAGGAAATTCAGGAACAAATTTAGGTTCTCAGGTGTTTAGTCTTCATTGGAACAAATACACTGTATATTTCCATGGTGATTTGGGTTCACTCAACAGTGAAGTGCTTAAGGTAAATAGTGTCACTGAAGTACCTTTGGAGGCCTACTTTGGAGGTGAGCCATTTCATGTATATAACCAAGAAGAGATACAACTAACACTTTGTTGATTAAAAATCAGATTTCTATTGTGAAGAGCTAGCATATTTTCAAATTATTAACAGCATATATTAAAATAATAATTCAGCATTATAAATAAGTATAATTGAAAGCACACTCAGAAAGGCTTTATAAATAAGATGTATCAGTTACACAGTGTTTATATAGCTTTCCCTTGCTTGTGAATTACCATTGGATATATATGCATTCAATTTCTTTTTGAGTGCAAAGACTTAGGCTCAAGGACAGAATAGTTTAATAAAAATAAAGAAGGGGTATTTGTGTGTGTGTATATGTGTATGTGGAGATTCTTTTCTTGAATTTAGTTTGAATTATATGAACATCTTTGGAAGTAATTTAAAATTGATGTGTTTAAAGAAAATTATTTTAATACTCTTGAATAAAAGTAAATGTTTTAAACATTGTAGTGAAATAAAAATGGATACTACTAAAAATTTTACACATGTCTAGAATTTGAAAGATAACATCTCTAGAGAACATTAAATAATACAAAAGCATCATGGTACAGAACACAGTCTTGGGAAATTTAGTTCACATATTTTATGAAATGTTATCCAGCCCAATTTGTAAGTAATCAAGCTTTCACAGACATCTCACCTTTTTCTAGTGAATTTGGTGAATATAACCTGTTTGATTTGTACAGAAACCATTTTCTGATGTGTGTAGAAGAGGAAAACAAATTTACGTTACTATAGAGAATTTCGTTATCTATTAAGAATGGCCATCTATCAACTGGCAATTCCAAAGGTTTCCATTCCACATTATTTTATCATTCTTTCTTACATATTGGTTATTCCTCAGATGTTTTTACTCATATAAATTAACTCCATATTTAACATTTCCTTAAGAAAATGTTTGATCAACATGAACAAACCATGTTCTTTAGTGTAGAACTATCTAAAGAGTTTGGACCACTATATTTTTATTGAATAATCATCTCTACCTTTGTAGCTTAAGATAACTTTTTTCCTAATTGCTGCAAAGATGCTTATCATGCATAGGTAACTCAAGGACTATTGAATGCCAGCAAGGTATAAATTAAAATTAAATACATTTTAAGGTAAATAATATGAACATACATTTCAATATTAAAGGTAAATTACTTGTTATAAACTACAAGTATTTCTGTTCATCTGTTTATCTGCTTGTTTATCTGTTTACTTTTCCTGTGTTTACTTAAAATTATGCAGTTTCCTGAAAGCAGTAGTATACTTCAATCCATTACATATGAATGAAGTGCAGCTATGGCAGCTGAGAAATTATAAATATTTATCCTAGAGACAAGGAGTAAAGTCTTATAAGTTGGTGACAAAATGATATATCTGAAGGGAGAGATGGCCCCTAAACTCTGACTAAAGGTTTTCAAGGTCTTGTATAGGACAGAATGACCTTGAGTTTCTTGGGTCAGTTTATGACTTCTTCAGTAGGATTTAAAACCTTGTTTTATCCTAATGCACTTGCAAAGATCTCTAGAACGATACTACAGTAGGGGTGAATCCAAGCACATGTGTGTCTTCCCATGTAAAGTGTTTTGGTACCTACGACTCTGCCTCATCTCTTAACCTCCTTTTGTTCCAGCAACCAGATGAAGGTAGACTAAATTACAGCTTGTCTTGGTGATACTGTTTCTCTCTAAGTTTCTGGCCCAGACTGTCTCTGATAGCACTCTAGGACACTGGCAGGAAGTCTCCCCTAGTCTCACCCTTGCAAAGCCTGGGAATATGAAGGAATTCACATTCCTTAATAAGGGCAACCCTTCTTAAGGGAATTAGTGAAGAAAGCCCCCCTGGCAACTTTCTGTCCCTTGATCAGACAATTTTAAGCATACTACACATGCTTCCTCAGAGGGTCATGGCATGATCAAGCCTGAATTGCCCACTGTGTTGACTGTGAAAACATCTCTACTGATTTTCACTCTCTACCCATGCATGCTACCTGCCTCACCCTGGCTTCCTGGCATCACTTCCCAAATAAAATCCCTGCATGCTAGCTTATGTTCCAGGCACTGCTTTCCAGAGAGATTGGCACAGGAAAGAGACATGACTCACTCATTACTGAATACCGTCATCTTCGGTATCAGTGGGGCTTGGTGCCAGGACCTGCCACAAATATCAAAATCTGTGGATGCTGAAATCCCATAGTTGGCCCTCCTTGTCTACAATTCTGCCTCTGAGGATTCAACCAACCATGGATTCAGTCAACCGCAGAAGTTATATTAAGTTTGGAATTCATGGTTGGTTGAATCTGCAGGTGCAGAACTGATAGATACAGAAGACCAACTCTACGTTTACTGGAAAAATCTCTGTATGTCAATGGACCCCACAGAGTTCAAACCCATGCACTTGAAGGATCAACTGTACTCCATTCTCTCACATCTACCTTGCAGCAGTACTTTCTCATGCATGAAAACCCATAATTGAAATTTTTTTCTAATTTCATTATTAATCTGTGTCTATTTGGGGGGCAATATTTTGCATGTTATTTAATTGCTACACTATCCTGTTTTAATATGAAAGAATATGACTCCTCTCTCATTCTTTGCCAAAATCATCTTGCTGTTTTTGAAAATTTCTTTGTGTATGTATTATGTCAAAGTAAATTTATCAGGGACATTGAGAAATCTTGAAATTTTGATTGAGATTACAATTAATTTATACATTAATACAAGAAGACATGGCATTTAATAATTTGCATTTTCTTAACCAAGAACACGGCATGTATTTTGTATTTCCCTCTTTGTAATTTGTGAAAGTGAAAGTGAAGTCGCTCAGTCATGTCCGACTCTTTGCGACCCGTTGACTGTAGCCCACCAAGCTCCTCCATCCATGGGATTCTCTAGGCAAGGATACTGAAGTGGGTTGCCATGGCCTTCTCCAGGGATCTTCCCGACCCGGGAATCGAACCCAGGTCTCCCACATTGCAGCAGACGCTTTAACCTCTGCACCACCAGGGAAGCCCTTAAATACAAGAATCCAAGTACTAACATCAAAGATTTCAAGGGAGGAAAGGAAGCCAGGTTGAAAGAAGAAGGGGGAGGAGGCAGCGGGGTGGGCGAAAGAGGTGGCCTCACAGACGTCTCCTGCCACCTACAGATGCCCAGGCGTTATGGGACTTTTCCCTGGGCCTCCAGAGAAGGGAGGACTGGAACTCGGCCCTACCAGAAATCAGACCAGACCAGAACCAGAATTCGAGTTCTCTGCCAAGAGGAGGTGATCAGTCTCCAATCCTCAGCTCAGGCTGAGGGTCCTTCGACCATATTCCTGTGTCCAGGACCGGGGGACTAGAAAAACAGGGAAGGATAGGAAGGGTTAAGGAGAGGAAAGAGAGAGGGAAGGGGAGAGAGGTCAATAAAGTCTCTTGTTCCTTACCGGTCGGGGCACTCCAGTTGTCCGCGTCAGGAGGAGACCAGGGACAAAGGGTCCCAGTTGCGGCTACTGGGTCTGGTCCATTGGCAGGCAAGCTGGCCCCTGAGTGCCTCGAGTGGTCAGGATGTCAGTCTCAGCGAAGAAGAGTCACACCAGAGTCACCATTTGTTGCAGGAAGGAGGATTTAAGTTAATTTTATTCATATGAGGATTGCATACTATTCACTCACTTTTTTCTATGTTTCCTATTTTTGCTTTTCTGAGATATATTTCACTAAAGCATTTTATAATTAGTGTTTGATGCTTGGAAGGATATTTATTTTAAATACTTTCCTGGTACATCTAACAATTTCTAGAATGAATTTTAGTTCTGACATCCTTATAGTGTATTGTCTTGTAAACCTAAGGAAGAAAATTGTATCATTTACCATTAATGATGGGTTATATCTTCCTTTCTAACATTTAAATCTCTTATTTCCTATTCCTTTTTAATTTTGACTGAACCTTCTAGAATAATGGTAAATAACACAAATAATAATGTATTTTCTTATCTCTATTCATACTTCTTAATGGAATGCAAATTTTTTTACTACTGTTATTTATTTGTGGCTCTGATTGCTACTCTTTTTCAACAAAACTTACTCTATAACCCCAATACTCCATGCTCAGAAGAACAGCATCTCAGTCACCTAGGAATGTATTACAAATGTAAGAATTCAAGTCCCACTCAGTCTTACTGACTTAGAACCAGCATTCAGTAAGATCCCCAGGTGATCCATATCGTATTAAAGTGTAATAACCACTGTTCTAGATAAATATATTTTTAGGTAGATGGTGAATATATAATAAGGCCAGGGAAACAGTTTTTCACTAATGTTGAATCTGAGTACCATTGTTAAAATATAAGTGAAAGGTCAAGCTTACATTCACACTGAAAGCTTACTTTACTTGGTTTGTTGAAACTGATTCTAATTTTTTAATTTTTATTTCCGATTTGAGTGTAACCAAGTTGCAAAATAAATATGTAAGTGTGGAAATAAAGTATGTCTGAAAGCCCTTGAATGTAATTAGAATATTATGGAAATAACTTCACAGTGGGTAATCCTTACCACTGAGGTCTTTAAAAGAAGGAGAAAAAGATCTTTGTAGAATGAGTATCTGTGGTTAAAAATCTCATCATCTGTTAGACATATGCTAAATATTTCTTGGGGTAGCTTTTATAAAATGATGTTGCTTCAGTGCAGTTTATGGAAAACTGCTATTATTATTAAAAACTACAACTTTATTTACTTTTAGAAGACCTGATTAAAGTGAAACTAGAGAAGACATGAATTATTAGAATTTCTAGTTTGTTCAGACCTGCATCTTCTTTATCCATAAAGAGGGCAAGATGCAAACAAGAATTTACAGATGAGATTAATGAAATAAAGGAAGTCTCTAGCACTAATTAAAATTAAAAAGGATGAACAGATGGTCTTAACACAGCTGGAAGTATTCCGATGAAATTCTGCCCATGTGTTTACCAAGGCATCTCTGTTGCAAGAAAACACACCTGTTTACTTTTCTAAGAGCAAAATATTATTAAATATGGTTTTTATTCACTTCATTTTGGCTGTTAAATCATTCCATAGTGTTTCAGTCTCGTCATATGCAGAGATAATCAGCTTTAAGTAATATATTAGTATATATAAAATGTGTGTGTTCCCTTGGGTACAATAATTTTAATCATGACTTCAAATGGCAAGATAATCATTTGGTACTTAAGTTTTGGTTTTTGACTGTGGGTCAAAAAACACTCATGGAATGGGTAATGAACAAAAATAAATATAAGGCTCTGAGTTCGTTTTTAATAGATTCTAAATAAAGTTTTAATTTCTTTAATATTTAAGATCATTTACCAAGCCTTTGTTCATTATTCAGTGTCTTGGAATTTGTAACAATATATACAATATTTATGCACCATTCCTCTGATGGCTCTAGGGCAGAGTCTCTTCCATATTTTTTTTTTTGTGATTCTATTGGTGCTGGCAATCCTTGGCACTCTTTGCTCTCTAGTCTCCACTTCTGTCTTCACATGGCCATCTACCTATGTGTATCTGCGTTTGTGTCTCTTTTCCTCTTCTAATTGGAGAAGGAAATGGCAACCCACTCCAGTATAAAGGATACTAGTTAGATTAACCCCCTACCCTGCCAATTAATTAACTTGTTTATATCTGCAAAGACCTCATTTTGAAAATAAAGTCTCATTCACAGGTAGTGATCACTAACATTTCAATACATCTATTTCAAGGACACAATTCAGCTCACAATATACATTTATATTTGGCAAATCAACCCTGAACATTCATTGGAAGAACTGATGATGAAGCTGAAACTCCAATACTTTGTCCACCTATGCGAAGAGCTGACTCATTGGAAAAGACCCCAATGCTGGGAAAGATTGAGGGCATGAGCAAAAGGGGGCGACAGAGGATGAGATGGTTGGATGGCATCACCGACTCAATGAAGATGAATCTGAGCAAATTCCAGGAGATGGTGAAGGTCAGGGAAGTCTGGGATGCTGGAGTCCATGGGGTCACAAAGAGGCAGACATGACTGAGCAACTAAAGGACAACAAAACACATTAGCTCAACGGCAAGAGTACTGGCAATTGTCTGCTTAGTATAAGAGTGCTTTACTTAAGTCACTTAAGTCTTTTCCCTAATAACAGTTCTTGGTGGTAGATAGAGCTGATATTGCTACTATTCTTACTGATGAAGAAACAATAATATGATTTATGAAAAGTCAAGCTTTTCCATGGAGCACTCAGAGCCCAGTATTTGTGTTGCAATGTGCATCTTTCCTTTGGAAGACAGTTTTTGATGTGGCTCCCAGCATGTCCTGTACCATGGGGTTCACACCCTTGCATAGTCTCTTCTCTTTGAGTGAGGTCTTCCCTGTTAACTGGCTTCTGATGAAAAGAATACAACAAAAGTAACAGGATAAGATGTGATCACAAAGCCTATGATTCCAGGCTTTCTTGCTGGCCTTCTCTTCCTGGGAGGGAAGCCAGCTGCCATTTTGTGAGATAGTCCATGGAGAGCCAGGGACAAAGATTGGAGGGTGGTGTCCTGCCAACAGCATGTGATGGAGTGAGGCGTCATTCAGACCAGCTGCAAGGACTAAGTCCTGCCAACGGCCTGTGAGTGTGCTAGGAAGCGGATCCTTCCTGGTTGAGCATTCAGATGACTACAGCCTATGAAAGACTAAAGCCATACTATCCAGCTAAGACACACTGGGATTTCTGATCTACAGAAAAGATGATGGGATAAATGTTGATGTTGCCTCTGTGTTTCAGTGTCACTTATTTTACAGCAACAGGTAACTAGTGCATTTCCTCATCCACTCCTGCTGCTGCAAACTGCCAGTATTCAACCAAGGCTTTTTGTATGAAGGTGGTATTTTCCAGCTTTCTGTCTAAGCAGATTCCACTTTTTTCTAGTAATTCATGGGAAGATTGGAGAGAATGGTAAAGACAAAATACCAAGAAAACATTTTATTCAGCTGTAAAAAATCCTAGAACTCCAACATTATGTGTTGATAATAAAGATGTCTCGCTCTTTCCTTGGCAACCCAGATCACCCTAGGGTAAGAAAGAGCTATGCTGGGTGTTTCAATGGCCTGTTGTTGTTTAGTTGCTAAGTCATGTCTGACTCTTTGTGACCCATGGACTGTAGCCCACCAGTCTTCTCCATGAGATTTTCCAGGCAAGAATACTGGAATGGGTTGCCATTTCCTTCTCCAGGGAATTTTCCCAACCCAGGGGTTGAACCCGGGTCTCCTGCATTGGCGGACAGATTCTTTACTTCTGAGCCACCAGAAAGTCCTCAGGGGTCTGTGCTGCATCCTGTGCTTAGTCACTCAGTTGTGTCTGACTCTTTGTGACCCCATGGCTTGTGGCCCGCCAGGCTCCTCTGTCCGTGGTGTACTTGGGTTTAAATGCTGTGGGTGAAACCATGTATTTTGTGGGCACAAGATATCCTTATGAAAAGATAAGAGAAGATTTTTCTTGGTGTATGGAGATACTTATAAGTACATAATTATTCATTTTGAGAAGCATTTACCAATGGCAGTGGCCACATCGACTGCAGATTCCCCACTGGATTTTTTTTCCCAGTTGGAATAGAAGCTGCTTATAATAGATTTTGATTTGTGACACAGAGAAACACATTCAGTTTGAAGCTATATCACTTTAGAGGGAAAGGTGTTTCTAATGTTCTTTTTGATTCATTGTTTAAACAAAATTAAAGTAGATAATTTTATTCCTCTGATTTGCTGTCACTCTTAAAAGCTATTGGTTGATCAGTGCTGGTGATAATCACCCTAGTCAAATCATGCGCTTGAGATACTCAGTCACTTATGTCATATTTTCTAGTGGAGAGAGAAAACAATGAATTCTTCATCTTGTATTTTTGTTTTCAAGAGGAGTTTCTAAATAAAATCCCCAATGCAATTGAGAAGAAATTACATTTCTGCCATAATCTCAAAGACATCAATTTCTATCACCTGACTTTAATTTGGGATATAGTTTTCCATTGATTAATGACCAGATTTAAAGATGATTTTGGAAATAAAGATTGAGCATATCTGTTTTTAATATTCTGCTATATCCTTATTCCCTAGTACATTCGCTATGCTTTTCAATAGAATTGAATTTATTTGCACAACATTCTGTGTCCTTGGTGTATCACTTTAAAGATGCAATCACTCATTGATGTGTGATTCATCTTGATTTCATAGCAGTGTGATGAAAATCCAACCCTTAAAAATATTACACCTGTACAAATGAGAATGGTTTTATCCCTTTCTTCAGAATGTTCGCTCTTGTAATTGTCTCTGATTTAAGGTACTGTAGAGACTAAGACTAATTGTATCTCCCTGAAACCTAGCATTAAAATAGAAAATGACTTTTGTGCATTCAAAGGCAAGATTTGTTCAGTAATGATATAACCTATAGAGCTCTATGCTGCTTCTCAAACATGTGTCGTTTAACATTTTTCCTAAGGAAGTTTGATTTAGTCATTTCATTGACTGTAAATTATGAAATTATCATAAAGAGTAGAATCAGAAATTGAAAGCTTGGTAACTTTTTGATAAAAAGTCTGATAGTTCAAGTGGAGCTAAAATTTTTCTATGGGAGGTTTGTGTGTGTGAGAGAGAGAGACAGAAAGATAATGAGTGATCTGTTTTCTGATGCTCCTTGTGAATTTTGACTTGACTGTTACAAGGCCTTAAACCAGACATTTCAAAGGCCAAGACACTTACTATGGAATAGCCACTTACTAAGAAACACCCTTTGGCTTGCAGACTAGGACTTGCTCTTTAGGAGCAAAATTGGAGGCAAAAGAGCCAGAGGAATGCTACTCATCCTTTCTAATGTGCTATGTCAAGGCCTCTCTGCCTGGAGAGGACTTCCTCCTGGAGAGGATGAAGTCATCCTTCATCCAGTTCTCATCCTTCTTCCTCTGGTCACTTCATCCCAATGTGGTTATAGTTTATCACAACCCTGTATGTACAAATTATCAGTGATGATTATCAGAGTCATCAAATCATTGCACTTTATGTTTTTCCCTTGTCCTAATTAATTTGTGAGCAAAGCTTCTAAAATGTGTTTAATCAGTTATTTCTTTTTAAAATCAGACATTAGTAAGAATAAAAAAATAAAAATCAATGTTTTCCATGGATGTACTATTCAATAACTTAATTAGTAGTGAGATAATTACTTTCAAAACCAAAACAGCACTCCGTTCCATTTATTTAGATAATCAAGCAAATCAGCACATTTGTAGCCAGTAGAAAATATAAATGAATTTAAAAATCAGGATGTATTCTTTTTTTTACATTTGAATCAGTTTTAATGAGGTGGATGACGCTGGAGCCGATTATACAGAGTGAAGTAAGCCAGAAAGAAAAACATCAATACAGTATACTTACACATATATATGGAATTTAGAATGATGGTAATGATAAACCTGTACGCAAGACAGCAAAAGAGACACAGTTGTATAGAATGGCCTTTTGGACTCTGTGGGAGAGGAAGAGGGTGGGATGGGTTGGCAGAGTGGCAATGTAACATGTGTGATATCATAAGCGAAACGAATTGCCAGTCCAGGTTTGATGCAGGATGCAGGATGCTACCATAGATGTACTATTCAATAACTTAATTAGTAGTGAGATAATTACTTTCAAAACCAAAACAGCACTCCGTTCCATTTATTTAGATAATCAAGCAAATCAGCACATTTGTAGCCAGTAGAAAATATAAATGAATTTAAAAATCAGGATGCATTAATTGAATGCGCTCAATTATAAATTCCTAACTAAAGTTTTCCGTCTTTAGACTTGGGTATTCCAGGCTACCCTTCACTTCATAGATGCTAATATTAATAGATGAACTTAGAAGTAAAATCAAGACCTTATCCATCTATCTGCATGTGCTTTACAAACAAATGCCCTAACAAACAAATGCCCATTTGTGGAGGCTATTTATTTTTCTTCTTGTGGCTTTATTTGAACTCTCATTCCTGTGTGGGATACAGTGACATATTTATGTCCTTGCATTCATGTCAGACCTTTAAGAGTTTCTCCCCTACTCCTACCAGACTGTTTTAAACAGCTCTTTGTCAGTTTCAGGTCTCGCCCATAAACTTGGCTTCGAGTTTCCACCTTGTTTAAAACTCCTGGGCCAATAACCTCTGTAACCCGAACCAGATGGGGAAAAGTTCACCCAAACAATGTTGAAACATGTTGACCTTGACCACATATTATAGAGTGGAGGTTTAGAAAACCTCATACAAAGTCCTATTTTTCTTTCCTCTGGGTATGTCAAAGAAGATTCCTTAAAGCTTCTAAGGTCACATATTTGCCTATTTGCAGATTTATAGCATCTCCTCTTCCCTCTTTTTTTTCCCCTGCTGCTGCTGCTAAGTTGCTTCCGTCGTGTCCGACTCTGTGCAACCCCATAGACAGCAGCCCACCAGGCTCCCCCGTCCCTGGGATTCTCCAGGCAAGAACACTGGAGTGGGGTGCCATTGCCTCCTACACCTGCTTTAGTTCCTTGGGAGCGTTCAGTGGCCTCCATCCTCCCAACTTTTCAAGGGTGGCTAGTTGGATGGCCTGCCTCCTACCAGAATTCTTTCTGTTGTTGGCAAAACCATTTCTTCCCTGTCATCATCCCCACATGATGGTCTCCATCATTCTGTTTATCAGGAGTCACACTCTTACATATGAGGACAACAACCCTCTTCCACCTGAGGAGCTTTGCTCTAACGTTTCCTAATAACCTTCTCCTTCTTAGAGGTACCAGAGGGACTTGGGACCTGGAATTAACTTTTCTTTCAGACTAATATTGATGAGTGAAAAGTCTTGTCTGTGGAATGAAGTTGGAGCTGATATGTTGATGTTTTTATTTAGAAAATAGTCCTTTTGTCGACTGGATTATGTTTGACTGTATCTTGGGGACAAGGTTTTAGGGAACAAGCATTTACCAACACAAGAATGCTTAAAAAGAACAAGACTTTTACCTGCCAGCGTGCAGTTGCATTCTGCAGAGCACCTGAGACAGTTACTGTAATCAGGGAAACGCAGCTTTGAAAATAATTGTAATAATATTTTCTACTAAATTATACTGCTTGTACCATATAAAGATGAAATCTTTCTATATGAACTCCAAGAATTGTAAGAGAGCATCAACTAATCACTGGCTGCAGATTATTGCTTTTTTCCCCTATTTTTCTAGTTCTTCTTCCAGAGGTCTTAGAACACACGCTTTCCTGAATCAGCCCACATTTCATCTCCTCCATTTGCCCTAACCTGGGCCTCAGCATCCGCTGCCTGACCCTCTATAAATAAATCTCCCAAGTGATCCAGCTTCCCCTTTTGCCCCCTACCTATTGGCCATGATTCATAGAGCTGCTAAAGTGATCTTTACAGGGTGTGGCCAACTTTTTCTTAAAGGGCCTGATAAAAAATATTTCAGGCATTCGGGCCACATTATCTTTGTGGCGACCACTCAACTGTGGTGGTGTAGGAAAAAAGCATGACAGCAGCCTCAGGCAATAGGTCAAAGAATGTGCATGACTGTGGTCCAGTAAATTTGATTTACAGAAACTAAAGGGAGGACCATTGAGCACAGTTTACCAGCTCCTGTCTTAAAACTATCAGAACCTGTCACTCTACTACTGAGGTCCTCATTTGTCTTCCCACTATAGATCGGAGAAGGCAGTGGCACCCCACTCCAGTGCTCTTGCCTGGAAAATCCCATGGACGGAGGAGCCTGGTGGGCTGCAGTCCATGGGGTCACTAAGAGTCGGACACGATTGAGCGACTTCCTTTCACTTCTCACTTTGATGCACCGGAGAAGGAAATGGCAACCCACTCCAGTGTTCTTGCCTGGAGAATCCCAGGGACGGGGGAGCCTGGTGGGCTGCCTTCTGTGGGGTTGCACAGAGTCGGACATGACTGAAGCAACTTAGCAGCATAGATGGGATAAAAATCTGAATTTCTTGCAAAGCCTTACTGCCTTTTTTTTTTTTTTTTTGAGACTTCCAGTCTTAATACTTGCATAATTCTGCATCCTGTATACCTGGGTTAAGATCTTGTAAAGGTGATGTCAGCCCTTTGCCAAGAGCCAATTTTATAAGTCATGTGCCCTTAATTTTTCTTTATTATTTTAGCCACACCATATGGTATGCAAGATCTTAGTTTCTTGCCCAGGGATTGAACCCCTGCCCCCTGCACTGGGAGCACAAAGTCTTATCCACAGGACCACCAGGGAAGTCCCAGGCTTGCCTCTCTCGACTCGCTTCTTCATATCCACAACCAGGCATCCTTGTATCCCTCACCAGCTCTCACTACTTTGGTCCTCTTGCTGTAACTCACAGTAATGGGCTATCTCCTCCCTTGAAACTCTCTTCACTCCCATAAACACCTGGCTGGTGTGTTTTTGGTTTTATTTTTAACCAGTTGGGATTTAATTCAAGTTCATTTCTGCAGAGATGCTTCCCTGACCATTCTGTGAAAAATATTGCTCACCTTGTCCCTGTACCACTTTCTTATCTCTTTTACAGATTTACTTTATTCAGAGTTCATAACTTTTTAACTTATTTACTTTAATTGGAGGATAACTACTTTACAATATTATGGATGGTTTTTGCCATATGTCAACGTATCGGCCACAGGTATACTTGTGTGCCCCTGATCCTGAACCCCGCCTCTCACTTCCCTTCCCACCCTGGGTTGTTTCGGAGCGCTGGGTTTGGGTGCCCTGCTTGATGCTTCTAACTTGTACCGGCCATCTATTTTACATCTGGCAATGCACATTTTTCTATGCTATTCTCTCAAATCATCCCACCTCGCTTTCTCCCATAGTCCAAAAGTCTGTTCTTTACATCTGTGTCTCTTTTGCTGCCCTGCATGTAGGAATGTTGGTACTATCTTTCTAAATTCCATATACATGCATGAATATACAGTATTTGTCTTTCTCTAACTTACTTCACTTTGTATAATAGGCTCCAGTTCTTCCACTTCATTAGAACTGAATCAAATGTGTTCCTTTTTATAGCTGGATAATATTCCATTGTGTAATATGAACCACAACTTCCTTATCCATTCATCTGCCAGTGGACATCTAGGTTGCTTCCATGTCCTAGCTATTATAAACAGTGCTGCGATGAACATTGGTGTATATGTATCTCTCTCAAATTATCTTATTTTGTATATTTATTTATTTTGTGTTCTACCACTAGAACATAAAGTCTAGGAAGGCATGGATTTTGCTTTCTGTGAATCATAATTAGTACACAATGTATGCTGAATGAATATATTAATAGATGAGTATAGTTTGTTTACTTTTAGTATATATTTTAACTATGAACTATAAGTAGAGGAAAAAGAATAATTCCCTAAAAGCATGATTAAGCCAGAATAAGGACATGATATGGAATTGCTTACATCTTACTTACTGTATTAACAATAGTAGAAGTAAAGGTTTGAATGGTCTAGAGTTTCCTGTCCCCTTCACTCTGTGCTGCTTACCATACATCCAGAGGAAAATTCTGAGGGCTATGCTCTATAAGGACATTGAGACTCTGGACTCGCCCAGGAGAGAACTCTCAGAGCACACTCTCAAAGGAGCAGCTGACAATCTGTTTGCTCAGACTAGAGAAGATTCATAGTACTGGGAACTCAATATTGACATATAGCTTTGTAAAATACCATGGCTCAAATATTCAAATACCAATGAAATTATCAAAAGATGCATGAATTCATTAGTCATCGGAGAAATGTCAGTGAAACTCACAGTGAAGGTACTACTGTATACTAATTAGAATAGCTTACCTGAGAAAGATAGTATTAATACCCAGAGTTGACAAGATGAGAAGCAACTGGAATTCTCAATTTACAGCAAAGAATAAATGGGTGTGATCATTAGGAAAACTGTTGGACAGGATCTACTAAAACTGAAAAGATAACCTACTGATTGGGAGAAGATATTTTCTAATGATATGACCAATAAGGGATTACTATCCAACAGACAAACAGCTCATACAACTCAATACACACACACACACACACACACACACACAATCCAATCACATAATAGGCAGAATAGCTGAATAGATATTTTTTTCAAAGAGGAAATGTAAATGACCAACAGGCACATGAAAAGATTCTCAACATTCCTAATCATCAGGCTTTCCTGGTGGCTCACATGGTAAAGAATCTGCCTGCAGTGCAGGGGACTCAGGTTTGATCCCCTGGAGAAGGAAATGGCTACCCACTCCAGTATTCTTGCCTGGAGCATCCCATGGACAGAGAAGCCTGGCAGGCTGCAGCCAGTGGGGTCACAAATAGTCAGACATGACTGAGCCAGTAAGCACATCAGGGAAATACAAGTCAAAACCCCATGAGATATCACCTCACATCTGTCAGAATGGTTATTATCAAAAAGAACACAAATAGCAAGGTGGAAGAGGAGAGAGAGGATACGTACATATATGGAATACTACTCAACCATAGAAAAGAATGAAATTTTGCCGTTTGCAGCAACATCAATTGACTTGGAGGGCCTTATACTAAGTGAAATAAGACAGAGAGAGAAAGGTGAATCCTGTATATCAGTTATATGTAGAATGTAAAAAACATAGCAAACTAGCAAATGTAACAAAAAAACGCAGACTCACAGATATAAAGCACAGCTTAGTGATTACCTCAGAGAAGGCAATGGCACCCCACTCCAGTACTCTTGTCTGGAAAATCCCATGGGTGGAGGAGCCTGGTAGGCTGCAGTCCATGGGGTCGCTAAGAGTCAGACACGACTGAGCGACTTCACTTTCATTTTTCACTTCATGCATTGGAGAAGGAAATGGCAACCCACTCCAGTGTTCTTGCCTGGAAATCCCAGGGACCAGGGAACCTGGTGGGCTGCTGTCTATGGGGTCGCACAGAGTCGGACACGACTGAAGCACCTTAGCAGCAGCAGCAGCAGTGATTACCTGTGGGAAGAGCGAAATGGGGAGGGGCAATATAGAGGTAGGGGGTTAAAGGGGCTATTATGCAGTTATATAAATTTATGTGTGTGAAATTTGAAAATTGTAAGGAATTACAGAATGTAAAGTGTTTCATTCAAACAAAGTGTGAGAAAAAAATAAAACTGAAAACAGGCATGTCTTTGTCTCAATTAAATACTTTCATTTCTAAATATTTACCCTCACAGAAGTGTGTCCAAATGTGTCCCAAAAGTTTTGCACATAAAAACTCATGACAGCACTATTCAGAGGAACCCAAACTGGAACAACCCAAAGTAAAATGTCGTGTATTCATTTAATGGATACTGTGCAACAATTGCTACACTTGATAAATCTGGTATGTCTCATGAATATAACAGTGAAGTAAGAACCACAGTGAAGAACCCATTCTGTGAGTTTACACATACAAGTTGAAAACTAGTATCTGTTAAAAGTCCCTTGATGATTGGTAAGGGAGCTTTTGTGGTGCTACTAATGGTTCTATTTCTTACATCCTGTACAGGGATGTGATCTTTTCTTTATATAAAGTGAAGTGAGTGAAGTCGCTCAGTCGTGTCCGACTCTTTGCAACTCCATAGACTGCAGCCCACCAGGCTCCTCCGTCCATGGGATTTTTCCAGGCAAGAGTACCGGAGTGGGGTGCCATTGCCTTCTCTTTCTTTATATAAGATATACATTAATAACATGTTTACCTAATTATATGTTGCTTCATGGTTTCCTTCATCATCTTAAAACAAAGCCCTCATTTCTGCCTTTGGTTTTCCTCCCAAAAGTTTTATACCGGGTGTTCTGTAAGTTCAAGTGACAGCATTCTTAGGATGAATAAGATAGGTGGATATATTAGGGAATGTTCCAGCTGCCTTATGAATTGACCTAGATGGAAATAATAAAGTCTTACTTTAATAAATCACACTGTACGTCTCACTTGGTTTCCGGTTTCAGCATAAAATTTCGAAACTATCCCCATATCCTTGATGCCATTTCTTTGCAGGTTTGATCCTGGATGGATTTTTTTTTTGCTAGTCCTTTTGCTTTCTCAGCTGAGATCTTACCCAGCACTGTCATCACCCAGAGCCTACCCCCTGCTTGGTGCCATTTGTTGTAACTAATTGGCCTCGACGGCATGAGATCCCATTTAACAAAACATTTGATGGCTCCTCTGGTTGATACATGCCTCAAAAAGCTCCCTGAGTGTCTAAGGTTTTCATTAGTTGTTAGAGCACACTGAGTTAATTATATTGTGCAGTAGGTTTTCAGGTTGAACAGTCAACGAACGAAAGGAGTAAACAGGAGCATGTTGGAAAGGAGTAAACCTTTTCTGATTTTGGCAGCCTTCAACATTACCCTCAGAAGTTAAAAATCTTTCACAGAGGCCTTTCTCTAGGCAAAACTTGATGACCTGGGAGTGACTTAGTAGATCCAGGTGGTCCTTAGAAGAAATAAAATGGGACCTCACCCCTTGCTGGAATGTGCAATTTGTGGTAAAACTGGAGGGGCCCGTTACAATCTGTTGACAACATTCCTCCTTGAAAGGTCAGGACAAAAGGAAGGCCAAAGAGGCAAGCCCAGTTAAATCCTCCTTTACTCTGGAGTCCACATGCTGTGTAGGGGGAGACAAGGAGGGGAGAGGGTTGCTGGAGAGCAGTGATGTGCATTCCCTGTGTGACATCAGTGGGTAGAAAATGAGGGCCATTCCGTTTATAATCAGTTTCAGTTCCAGCACTGACATTAGCTTTATCATCATTGCTGGGTCTGAGTTCTTATGCTGAACAGGAAAGCAGGAGCCATACTCCATTGTGAAGCTCTTCAGAGTTTTTGTAATATTGTCAGATACACTGCTCATCACAGCAGTGGTGTGTATGAGAAGGACTTGAAGGAACTCACTCGACTCTTAGCCCTGAATGGAGTCCCCGTTTCTGGATATAAATCAGGTTGTCATGAAGCATTCTCTTATTGCTGGAAAATAGCTCATGCTTGAACCCAGCAGAGTATTCGGATTCTATTTACAAGACTTTTCAGGTTTGCATCTATCCTAAGAATATTTATTATGCCAATTTTTTGACTATACCAGGGGCAAGAATTATTGCAGTATTTCTCTTTTCAGTCATGTATATGTGGTACAAACTTTAAGTATGGACTAGATATACATACATGTATGGGTCTCAATTACAGGCATAGATATGGCTGTGAATATAGATTATAAATATGAATATTCATTATAATGAATATGGTATAGTCACATAAAGGAAACCAAGACATAGAGTGAAGAAAGAGCTATCAATATGTTAGGACATGCTGATGCTTTTAAAACAGGTCTGCCTCTCCTTATCAGTCTTTAAGATCAATTTTAAATATCTAAAGAATTAGAGAAAAAAATCGACTTTACATATAAATAATAATGAAAGTGATCAAAGTGTGAGATCCTGAAGGCAAACATATTTGTTGTCTCCATATCCCTAGCCCCTTCACCTAATTGATGGTATATGGTTGGTGAATGAATAAATGAAAACAGGAAAAAATGACATATCTCAACCCATTCTAAATAAAGTTAATAATAATAATAATAAAATCAACCTCTAAACATTTCTCCTCCACACAGAAATGATGCATATCTGGCTTCTTACTCTAAGGAAAAAGGTGAAAATTTGCACCTTTCCTATCCCATGATTTCCCAAAGTAATGCCTAGATGTCTCTATAAGTTTCTTTCTTTTTTTTTTATTTTGGCTGTCATGTTTTTAATTTCTAAGAACTGCAGTTTTTGATGTCTACCTTTAAAAAATTTATTTATTCTTTTATTTATGTTATTTTTGGCTGTGCTGGGTCTTCATTGCTGTGCAGGCTTTTCTCAACTTGCAGTGAGCAGGGGCTGCTACTGTCTAGTTGTGCTGTGCAGGCTTCTCGCTGTGGTGGCTTCTCTTGTGCAGCAGGAGGTTTAGGTGCCAGGATTTCAGTAGTTACAGCATATGGGCTTAGTAGTTGCAGCTCCTGGGCTCTAGAGCACAGGTTCAATAGTTGTGGCCCACGGTTTTAGTAAAGAATCTGCCTGCAATCCGGGAGACCTGAGTTCGATCCCTGGGTTGGGAAGATACCCTGGAGGGGTCATGGTAACCTACTCCAGTATTCTTGCCTGGAGAATCCCATGGACAGAGGAGCCTGGTGGGCTACAGTCCATGGGGTCACAAAGAGTCGGACGTGACTGAGCAATTAATCACAACACACATGAACTTAGTTGCTCCATGGCATGTGAGATCTTCCTGAACCAGGGATCGAACCCGTGTCTCCTTTACTGGCAGGTGGATTCTTTACCACTGAGCCACCTGGGAACCACTCCTCCCCATCAGTTTCTTTGGGAGAGGGGATGTGCAGCTCATTGCTCCAGCACAGGAGCAACTTCAGCTGTGTGTGGAGAAGATAAACAGAAGTTGACAGCAGGGGTTTGTAGCTGAAAACACCATCAACCACTGTAGCTTATTAAGACCACCAGCACAAGAAAACAAATACTCGAGATGCATATAAGACAGATGATTTTGTTTATCTCAAGTGAAAAAGACAAGCAATGAGACCCCTGGGATCCCTGAAATGCAGAACTTCGAAAGCTAATTGAGATATGATTAAAAAGATTGCTGCACGTTATTGCCAGCAGTCATGGAGTTTCGTCATTAGGTTCCCCAGTGTGGGAGCAATCACACCAGTTATGGCTTTAGCAAGCAGCCGACTTTAGTGTACACATTTTCTTGTAAAACGATAACTTATTAAGGATAGTGGAATTTTTGAAACAAATTCAATAAATGTATCTTAAGAAATTGCTCTCTCTGGTATTTGTTGGACTCAGACGTATCACTTGAATTCTATCTTTCTATATAGCAATGTTGTCCAGTGTAAATACAATGTAAGTCACATGCGTAATTTTAAATGTTCTTGTAACCACATTACAAAATGCAAAAAGAAGCAGGAGAATTACATTTGATGATATTTTCATTTAACTTAATAGATTTAAAATAATAATATTTCAACATGACCCAATATACAAAAATATTAATGAGATATTCTGCATTATTTTTTCTGTACTGTCTTTGAAATTCAGTGTGTGTTTTATATTTACGAATCATCTCAGTTTTGTCCAGCTATGTCATGCTTCATGACTGGTGGTTACTGTATTGAACTGGGCAAGACTATAGCTTTTTTTTCTGCTTAATTATTATATGAAATATGTTAGGCTATAGCTATGCTACTTGAGAATTTCAGGACTACACCTTTTTAGTGGTGTTAGTTTGCTCATGGAAAAAAAAAAAAAAACTCCCTTTCTGCACTAATCTTTCCATGAATCTCCCAATATATAAAAGAGTGGTCTGATCATAAAAGCATATTATCAAAATATTGATAAGTAATATTATTGATTTAATTATACATTAAGCATACCCCTAATTATTCTTCAAGGCTAAATTTCCAGGCATAAATTTTTATATACAGTTCATAGCAAGGTGTTACAAGTTGGAAACTCCACTGAAGAACAGAACTACCATTCACCAGATCGTCTTGAGGAAAATGTCGCTGTGTGCTAGGAAAGGCTCTTTTGTCTTGATATCATATCTCGCAGAAATCTGTTCTAGTGCAAGTAGATTATTAAGCTTATTTGAGAATAGGGGTGTTTTTTAATAGTTTGATTTCTTATCTCCAACTTCTGTATACCGTAGTTGTTTTTCATAGTGTATTCAAAAGGTCTTGAGCTATTTTAGCAATCAAGAAACCAGACTTGGGGACAAGAGAGAATAGTTGGAGGGCTGAATGTCAGGGCATTTCTACTTGCCAATTGTTTGTTGAACTGCTACTGCATTTCCTCAATAGGAAAGGGCACTCTTAGCTTCTTACTCTGGTTCTCTAATTCCTCTTTTCTTTCCATCTCTCTGCTCTAACTAATCCTTTCTCCCTCTGCGTTTTTCCAGTTGTGAGACCTACAGATGTGTAGCAACAGCTGAAGACAAAAGATGCTTAGCCCAAGTGTGAAATAGTGTCATCCATATAGTGTATTTGGGCATAAAGCATTCAAGGAATTTGATCTATCTCCCCATTACCCATGGGACTTATATGGAGAGGGAAAAAAAAAATTCCTTCTGAGGGGGAAAATGTCTTGGTTATCCTTGAACAGTTGTTTGAAATGGTGGAAAGACTGGGGGTATCTCTTATAGTACCATTAAATTCAGTGATTCTGCTTATCAGGAGTATTTCTGCTGAGTGCCTAGACAGAGCAAAAGAACAAAGAGGAAATAATGGCAGCAAAACAGCCATGATGATAGACTGAAATAGAAAATCCATTGTGTGCATAGGTGGTGAGAGGGAGAAAAGGTATAAACAGCTGTTGAAGAGACATGTCTGCTATCCTTATGAGGGTCATTCTTCTTGGGTCTTCTTCTTAGTCAACTTTGATAGCTAATCAAAATCCCCATTTTTGTGTCTGCAATATTAAGACTTCAACACTCACATAATTAAATGGCCTCTGCTGCTGCTGCTGCTGCTAAGTCGCTTCAGTCGTGTCCGACTCTGTGCGACCCCATAGAAGGCAGCCCACCAGGCTCCCCCGTCCCTGGGATTCTCCAGGCAAGAACACTGGAGTGGGTTGCCATTGCCTTCTCCAATGCATGAAAGTGAAAAGTGAAAGTGAAGTCCCTCAGTCGTGTCTAACTCTTGGCGACCCCATGGACTGCAGCCCACCAGGCGTCTCCATCCATGGGATTTTCCAGGCAAGAGTACTGGAGTGGGGTGCCATCGCCTTCTCCGAATGAAAGCTTATCTGCCTCTAGCCATCGTTAAAATTTACCATGTTAAGTTGTTCTTAGTGTTGTGTTAAATTTAGAACTATTATCCCTTGGCTTCTACAGAAATGGAAGATCCAAATTCTGCATTTTCAGCCCAAGAAAAGACAAGTTGAAAATGAAAATGTTGTTTTAGTAGAAAATAAAAAGCATCCTGAAGGCTTGGATTCCCACAAATAAGCAACAAACATATTAAACATGAATGAACCATAAAGAGCTCTTCAGAACTCAAATTTGGAGTCATTAAAGTCGCTTTGAATTTGCACTACTTTTGTTGATAATTAAAACATGTTCACAGAATCTCGCAAGTGGGAACAATTACAGAGTTATTGTTTCACAATGAAGTTAGCAAATCATTTAAACAAAAACTGCAAAAGAGGAAGACTTGGTGGAACCTGAGCGTTATGAATGGTGGATCTGTTTGTCCTCTGTGTTTGTATGAGTGAATAGCATTTAAAAGTCATCCACACTTTCGAAAAGCTGAAATTTCACCCCTTGCTCCTTCACTAAGGTACTTAAAATTCAGAAATATTTCCTTCGAGGATAAGACTTTCATTGTTTTTTAATCAAAGCAGAATTTAGGTTTGTATGTTTTTAATAAATTGTCTGAGTAATTTCAAATATAGACTATATTTATTTAAAATCAACAAATTCTGCATGGTAATATGGTAAATGTAAAAATAATAAGCCAAAATAAGTATGTATGTGGATGTGTATGCCAAATTCATATATATATCCCACAATAGGCACATGAAAATTAGTTTGGGTACTATTAACTTTTTTAAAAATTATCAATTTCCTGATTATTAAATATCACAAATGTTTTCCTTCCTTATTCTTCTCCTGTGAAAAACAAACAGCAACAAGCTTGCAAGAGAAACCATGGAAATTGATAGTTAGTAATGGTTGATAGTGGGTTACAAGCCATCTGAAATCTTCCCTAGATTATAATGTATAATAAATAAAGCATTAAATTATATTAGCTTAAAGCTCAGAGTTTATTTACCATAGCATATTTAGTGGATAGTTCTTACATTTTATACCAGAATTTAAGACTAGTATATAATCTGTTCCTTGGCCATGTGTAGTCCATGTCCATATGTGTGCTCCCTCACCTTAGTCATGTCTGACTTCATATGTGTATATAAATTTTCCTTTTACCAACAAATGGCAATAGGTGGTAATGATTTATGCTTTCATAAAAAATATTTCTGTTGTACACTCTCCACTATAAAATAAAAAGACTGATTATGATAACTCAAGGGAGAACACTGAACTCTTCCATGTGTACATGCATCCAGGACTCTGAAGACTCCTGTGAGTTAGAGCATCAAGGATTCAGAGAGAATGATGAGGGAATGAGGACAGACTTACCACGCTGATCGTGAATGTGGTTCACCTGAAAAACTGGATGGATTTCCACTTTCCCTTCTTTTTCCAAGAGAAAAAGAAGGTCCTTCTTTGACCAAGTCAAATGCTTGGTCAATTTGGGAAAAAAAAAATTATTATTTTGTTATTAATAATAAAATTATTATTTCGCTGTTGTTACCAGGGCTGCTCTGGTACTTTTCAGGGACACTGCTGTACTTATTACAGCCTATATCAGTGGCTTGGGCTTCCCAGGTGGTTCAGTGGGTAAAAAATCCACCTTCAATGCAGGAATCATAGGAAACTTGGGTTTGATGGCTGGGATGGAAAGATCCCCTGGAGGAGGGCACGGCAGCCCACTCCAGTATCCTTGCCTGGGGAACCCCCATGGCCAGAGGAGCCTGGTGGGCTACAGTGCACAGGGCCGCAAAGCCAGACACGACTAAAGCGACTGCACGCGCGTAGCAGTGGCTGGAGTTGTGAAGGGCGCATTCCGTACTGCTTGCCAGGCAATGGCTTGCCCAGGTCCGTGGCTACGTCTCCTGGATATTTATCTCTATTCCTTGGCTGATAACTTTTCAGAAGGAGGTAATTTTTTGTTATTGTGCATACTCAGTTGTGTCCGACTCTTTGCGGCCCTGTGGATTGTAGCCCACTAGTCTCCCCCATCCATGGGATTCTCCAGGCAAGAGTACTGGAGTGCGTTGCCATTTCCTCCTCCAGGGGTTCTTTCTGACCCAGTACCACTCCCACGTCTACTGAACTGCAGGTGGATTCTTTTAGTGCTGAGCCATCAGGGAAGTTTTACTGGAAGTTCAGTGGCTTGCCTCTCGATCTGTTTTTGTTTTTTTTTTTGCCTACAGGATGACGACCAGTATTTCTGTGCTACTCCAACATCACCCTAAAATGGAGGTTGAAAGAAAAAGTCTGTATCCTGAAATGGGTTTAATTAGAAAGAGGGTGCTAAGCTCTTGGCATTCCCAGCTTCAAGACTGCATTTGGGTTTAGAAGAGTTTATCATCCCTCTATGCCAAAAAGGACACATACCATATTATCAAGGGCTCTCAGGGACCCAGACACGCTTACATGAATCTAACTAGACCCTTAGGAGGCTGAAAGCTCTTTTGAAACTAGAGATGAATGTGAGGAATTTCAAAATAGCTATATATGAAAACTTTAGATCTGTGGGAAACTTTGCAGCAATTTATAATCTAAATATGTGTGACAGCAATACTGACATCTTTGAACTGTGAGTAATAGGATTGCTATTATGTCCCGTTGCCACATACATACATCTATTTTTAATATGCTACAATATAATTTTCAGTTCGAGATAATGCATGCCACTGCTCTTTAATGGTAGTGATGAATAGAATATTGATTAGCAAACAGTCTAAATAACAGGTAATTGATAGAGGCGAGGGAGATGGTGCACTTCAGCTTAATTTTTACATAATAACTGCAGATTTCTCAGTCACAATGATATGTATATATCAGGTACAATCAAGAGAATGTAATATGTGAATTAATTTTTAACTAAAATGAGTGATGCGTAAAGGAAACATAATCTTATGCTATAATTTGGAACTACAAATGAATTTGATACATTTACCAGTTGAAGGGAAAAAGTACCATTTGCATAGAGAGAAAGGAGATGCCAATTTATGACAAGACACTTAAATTGGTTTTTAAACTCACTCCTTGGATGGAAAGTACCAGCATTTGTGAAATCATGATATTCACAAAAAGCCATCCTTAAGATTCTTGTTTACACTGATGTATGTTAAAGGGACTCAATAGTATGGGAAATGAGAGACACAACACTTGCTGTTGAAATTTGCATCATTTTCTGAGAAAGCAAAGATAAAGGGAATGAGGAAATAGGCAGATACACTGCATCTCCATTTTCCAAAATATTATCACAGGCATTCTTTATAAATCTGACTTTTCTTCCCTGAAACCATAGTTGTCTGTTTTCTTTCTTACTGCTGTTTGCTTTGAATAAGTGCATAAGACGGCTCTGGACCTCGTACAAGGACTGGCTCACATGAGTTGACCAAAACACTATTTGTAGAACTAGAATCCTGGTCACCATGGATTTATTTCAAACCAGAAGACTGCAATAGTCTCTGAATGGATTTTTAGATGCCTTAAAAGACTTTTAAAATATGAAGCCTTATTAATCATCTAAGTAAGGCTTTGTGAAAGGGCATGAAATTTTTCCTATGAGTGCCACATTTTCTAATCTTCTAAAAGACATAAAATCCTGGAATGTGAAGTCAAGTGGACCTTAGAAAGCATCACTACAAACAAAGCTAGTGGAGGTGATGGAATTCCAGTTAAGCTATTTCAGATCCTAAGATGATGCTGTAAATGTGCTACACTCAATATGCCAGCAAATTTGGAAAACTCAGCAGTGGCCACAGGACTGGAAAAGGTCAGTTTTCATTCCAATCCCAAAGAAAGACAATGCCAAGGAATGTTGAAACTACTGCACAAGTGCACTCTTCTCACATTCTAGCAAAGTAATGTTCAAAATTCTCCAAGAAAGGCCCTAGCAATATGTGAACCGTGAACTTCCAGATGTTCCAGATGGTTTTAGAAAAGGCAGAGGAACCAGAGATCAAATTGCCAACATCCCTTGGATCATAGAAAGAGCAAGAGAGTTCCAGAAAAACATCTATTTCTGCTTTATTGACTATGTCAAAAGCTTTGGCATCACAACAAATTGTGGAAAATTCCTCAAGAGATGGGAATACCAGACCACCATACTTGCCTCCTGAGATATCTGTATGCAGGTCAAGAACCAACAGTTAGAACTGGACATGGAACAATGCAGACTGGTTCCAGATTGAGAAAGGGGTACATCAAGGCTGTATTTTGTCACCCTGCTTATTTAACTTATAGGCGGTACATCATGTGAAACACTGGGCTGGATGAGGCACGAGCTGGAATCAAGACTGCAGGAGAAATAGCAATAACCTCAGATATGAAGATGATACCACCCAGATGGCAGAAAGTGAAGAAGAACTAAAGAGCCTCTTGATGCAAGTGGGGGAAAACCTAGTTTAATGCTCAGTATTCAAAAAACAAAGATCATGGCATCCGGTCGCATCCTTTCATGGCAAAAAGTTGGGGAAACAATGGAAATAGTGACATACTTTATTTTCTTGGGCTCCAAAATCACTGCAGATAGTGACTGCAGCCATGAAATTAAAAGACACTTGCTCCTTGGAAGAAAAGCTATGACAAACCTAGACAGTGTATTAAAAAGCAGAGACTTTACTTTGACAACAAAGTTCTGTCTAGTCAAAGCTATGGTTTTTCCAGTAGTCATTTATAGTTGTGAGACCTTTATGGTTAGACCATAAAGAAAACTGAGCACTGAAGGTTTGATGCTTTTGAACTGTGGTGTTGTAGAAGACTCTTGAGAGTCCCTCGGGCTGCCAGGAGATCAAACCAGTCAATCCTAAAGGAAATCAACCTGAATATTCATTGGAAGGACTGATGCTAAAGCTGAAGCTCCAATACTTTGGCCACCTGATGTGAAGAGCTGACTGATTAGAAAAGACCCTCATGCTGAGAAAGATTGAAGGCAGGAGGAGAAGGGGACAACAGAGGATGAGATGGTTAGATGGTATCACCAACTCAACGGACATGAGTTTGAGCAAGCTCCGGGAGATGGTGGAGGGCACAGGGAAGCCTGACATGCTGCAGTCTGTGGAGTTGCAAAGAGACATGACTGAGTGACTGCACAGCAACAGTGTAGCTTTTCTCAAACTACTTTTACAACAAAATTAAAATCCATTATAACCACTTCATCTATTTGCTTATAAATGACTTTAAAACGGCACTAGAGAGATTGCCAGCAGTTTTTCATCCTGAGTACAGTACTCATGATTAAGCATTACTATCATCAACACTTCCTATTTACAAAGTGATTCTCCAAGGTCAAGGAGTGGGGAGGGGAGTAGGAGAGAGAGATGGGAAAATCAAGCACTTCTCAGGAGGAGGCTTGTCAGAATTTCAGGTTATGGGCTGGACAGTTGGAAAGAAAGGAAAGCACCTGTAGATTCTAGGGACTCTGATATTTCTAATAAAAGAGCTCTTCTTGCTTCTTCCCCATACTCCACTTTCAGTCACTGTTGTAGGAATCTTCCAGTTCATTAAACCTGCTTTTATTTGTCTCTCCTCCACAAGATCTCCCAATGATAATTTAAACCCTCCAGTAATACTTTGTGTTTCATACACAAATACATATAAATATATGTATTTATATATGTATTTCAGTAGTGATACAATGACATCATTCAGACCATTTACCCAATCTGTAGATCAGAGGTGAGGTGGAGCAGAAGGAAATTGCAGTTAGAAATCCCCTTTACATAACTAGGTATGAGAAAGATAAGGTCTATCCTGCTTTTCCCATTAGTTGAAATGTGCATAACCACAGGGGAAAATAGTCGGACACGACTGAAGCGACTTAGCAGCAGCAGTCAACGGAGGGTTCTTTTCTTCACTTGGCCAACAGATGAGATGTAAATTTGTCAGGTGCTGAGTTTTCTCCCTCTGTAAGCAAAACAAATGTGGTTTCCGTACTGTACCCTTGAAAATTACATTTGAAATATACAGAAGCAGCGTTGTTCTTGCATCTATTAAATTCATAAGAAACATGATGATAGTGCCTTTTTATTTGTTAATTCCCAAATACACATTGAGTGTCCACCACATGCCAGGCATCTTTCCAAGTTCTAAGAACACAGCTGAAATTGAAGCCCTCAGGAAATCCCTGTCTTCATGGCATTTACAGTCATGCAGGGGGTGTATGAGTGAAATCAGAGAGTAAAGCCACTAGGTAAGCAGTTTGTTAGATGGTGAGACCTTTCTTAAAAAAAAATAAAATGAAGAAACGTGTTAAAAAAAAAAAAGAAACGTATTGTTTGCTCAGTTGTGTGTACTCTTTTGGGTCCTATGGACTGTAGCCCCAGGCTTCTCTGTCCATGGAATTCTCCAGACAAAAATACTGGAGTGGGTATCCATTCCCTTTTCCAGGATATCTTCCTGACCCAGGGATAGAACCTGGGTCTCCTGCATTGCAGGTGAATTATGTACCTTCTGAGCCACCAGAAGAGAAGGGATAGGGAATGTTGGGAGAGGAGCTAGCAATGTATGGAGCAGAAGAGCAGACCACATTGAATTTGAATTAAAGACCTAAAGAAAAGGAAATGAATTATGTTATTGCCCCCTCTTTAAGACTTTCACTGTCTCCAAATTGCAATTGACCCAAGTCATTGAACAATTGTGTTCAATAACTAATGAAACAGTTGTAAAGAACCTTTAAAATTATAAATTGCTAGATAGTGCTATAGACATGAGACATGGTTATACTCTGCTACAGTCTAGTTTTAATTATACTTATAATTCATTGTTGATGTGCATTTTAAATAAAATGTCTTTATCAAGTCTTGTGCAGGAAAATGATGCCCGATGAGAGTGTGTAAAAGAGTAACCACCTAAACAAAACATGTAGCTGAAGCTAAATTATTTACTTTATAAACATTTTAAATGTCAGAGTGTGATTTAGTGGACAAGTGTTTTCTTAAAGCACTGGGTGGCAATTAAGATAGAAAGACTGAGAAAAGTCAAGGTCAAGAAGCAGCATTCTGCAATTAGGACAGAGTTAGGGCAGCTCTTTGCAAGAAGGAATTCATAAGCTGATCAGAATGATAAGTGGGGCTGAAATTGATAAACAGTTTAGTATAACAATTGCTTTGTTGTAGTCTCACAGTATCACATTTGCTAAACAATGCAAATCCTTTCTGAGATAGAAAATCTCCTGATCATATTTCAAAGCCCTTAGTAGAAAGCAAGTGACAGATAAGGTTGCAAGATAGATTAGATGAATTTAGTACTAATGCCACAGAAGAAAGATCTAAAATGATTGAAAAATGTATTCAACTTCAAAAATACTTGATCGGAACTCAAAGTATTACATTTCCAATTACAATCTGGGATACGGTGGCCAAATTTGAAGCAGAGATTCAAAAGGTCATTTATTTCATGGGGAAAACTATCTCTTTTAAAAGAAAAAATAATGACATTAACATGAATGGTGGTGGGCTTCCTGGGTGGCTCAGTGGTAAAGAATCTGTCTGGCAATGCAGGAGACGCAGGTTCCATCCCTAGGGAAGATCCCCTGGATAAGAAAATGGCCACCCACTCTAGTTCTCTTACCTGGGAAATTTCACGGACAGAGGAGCCTGGCAGGCTATAGTTCATAGGGTTGCAAAGAATCAGATATAACTCAGCGATTAAACAACAACAATAAAAGCATGAATGGTGCTGGGAAACCAATGGGCTTTTTTTTAAAGTTTAGAATTAGAATGTGAAGTTATTAATTTTATAATTATTTAGAAACCTAAATATGTAATATATATAGCACATAAAATTAGATTTTCTTTTATGTTTGGACTTACATAGGATATGGATATTTTTATCTGGAATCTTCTTAATCGTCCCTTAAGACTTGCAGCCAGAGAAGATTAGAATCCGGTCTCTCTTCATTCACACACCAGTCCCACATGTTTTTATTTGTCTTTACTTCTCTTGCAACTCAGAGTCTATGAACCTCTGTCCAACATAAATAGCATAACCCCATAGAATTTCATTTGTATTACTTGATTCTCCATGTCTATATTTGGTTTCTATGAATTCTCTGTGTCTTTTCTTGCGGAAATCTGTTACTGATGGACAAAGGAAGGAGATGAAACTTGGAGTCACATGTGTATTTTACTTTTAGTCTTAATTTTCTCCATAAATCAATCAGTATACTCTCCTCACACTCTTGCTCTGCCTAACCTGCTTGTAGCTATAGACAGTATCTATAACCACATGTTGACTTGCCCTTGTTTTATGCTTTTTTTTAAATTGAAGTATAGTTTACTTACAATATATTAGTTTTAAATATATAACATAGCGATTTGATATTTTTATAGGTATACTCCATATTAGGTTACAAAATATTTGCTAATTTCCTTGTGCTATACATTACATCTTATGTCTTATTTATTTTACTAATAGTTGGTACCTCTTAATCCCCCACCTCAAACATGCCTCTCCTCTATCCTTCTTCCTATTGATGACCACTAGTTTATCCTCTGTATCTATGAGTCTGCTTCTATTTTGTTATATTTGTTGGCTTATTTTATTTTTTTACCTCCCACATGTAAGTGAAAACATACGGTATGTGTCTTGCTCTGTCTGACTTACCTCACTAAGAATGATACATACCCTCCAGTTCTGTCCATGTTGTTGCAAATGGCAAAATTTCATTCTTTTTTTTTTTTTTTGTATACTTTACTAGATTTCCAGATTTCCTGACTTGTTTTCTCATCTTATATTGTTTCATCAAGTTATGATTCCTCCTATTGTTTTACTTTCCCTCACTTGAACAGCACTATCTTTGCTATGGTAGTATTTCTGTATCAATAAGAACAAAGCCAGAAAATGAAAGAGAACAAATAAAAATATGCAATGTGATTACAGAAAGAATATGACAAGTGTCAAATTTTCTCGAGAGCTGCTGGATTAGCATATCCTATGTAAGGATTAATTGGCCCTCTGCAAGTCACACAATGGATTCCAGTGATTGATTGTGCTGTAAGAAAGAACATGTACTAAGTTTGACATTTGACATAAATAAATACTCTGTGGTGTCTGTTTCTATTTGTAGAGATTTGCCTTCAAACTGAAGGTTTAGAGGGAACAGCTCAAAGTGGGAAAGACATGGAAATAAAATGATTCCACTATGCGTGCCAAATGTTCTCCACTTAAATATAAAGAGGGTTGATTTTAACTCATTCCACGCTGGCCTTGCTTGCATTTTAGTGATCTCTCTTGATTAGCAGAAACCCTGTACTCTCAGGTGGTTCATTGCCAGGTAGGGAATTAGAGAAAGCTGGGCCAAAAATGTAGACTTTTAAATTAATGATCTGTGTTCTTTTGTTTGTCATATGGTTCAGGAAAGGTTGCCGACATTGTGTAATTAGAATTTTTGCAAGCATTTTTCAAGTATCTCATGATAATCTTGGGAACAAGATGAATGAATGCGAGCCAGATGACAAGACAGACAAGTGTTAACCTGCCTCTTGAGAAATCTGTATGCAGGTCAGGAAGCAACAGTTAGAACTGGACATGGAACAACGGACTGGTTCCAAATAGGAAAAGGAGTACATCAAGGCTGTATATTGTCACCCTGCTTATTTAACTTCTATGCAAAGTACATCATAAGAAGCGCTGGACTGGAAGAAATACAAGCTGGAGTCAAGATTGTTGGGAGAAATATCAATAACCTCAGATATGCAGATGACACCACTCTTATGGCAGAAAGTGAAGAGGAACTCAAAAGCCTCTTGATGAAAGTGAAAGAGGAGAGTGAAAAAGTTGGCTTAAAGCTCAACATTCAGAAAACTAAGATCATGGCATCTGGCCCCATCACTTCATGGGAAATAGATGGGAAAACAGTGGAAACAGTGTCAGACTTTATTTTTTTGAGCTCCATAATCACTGCAGATGGTGACTGCAGCCATGAAATTAAAAGGCACTTATTCCTTGGAAGAAAAGTTATGACCAACCTAGATAGCATATTCAAAAGCAGAGACATTGCCGACTAAGGTCCATCTAGTCAAGGTTATGGTTTTTCCTGTGGTCATGTATGGATGTGAGAGTTGGACTGTGAAGAAGGCTGAGTGCCAAAGAATTGATGCTTTTGAACTATGGTGTTGGAGAAGACTCTTGAGAGTAAGGAGATCCAACTAGTCCATTCTGAAGGAGATCAACCCTGGGTGTTCTTTGGAAGGAATGATATTGAAGCTGAAGGTCCAATACTTTGGCCACCTCATGTGAAGAGTTGACTCATTGGAAAAGACCCTGATGCTGGGAGGGATTGGGGGCAGGAGGAGAAGGGGACAACCGAGGAGGAGATGGCTGGATGGCATCATGGACTCAATGGATGTTAGTCTGAGTTAACTCTGGGAGTTGGTGATGGACAGGGAGGCCTGGCACGCTGCGATTCATGGGGTCGCAAAGAGTCGGACATGACTGAGCGACTGAACTGAACTGAAGAATTGATGCTTTTGAACTGTGGTGTTGGAGAAGACTCTTGAGAATCCCTTGGTCTGCAAGGAGATCCAACCAATCCATTCTGAAGGAGATCAGCCCTGGGATTTCTTTGGAAGGAATGATGCTAAAGCTGAAACTCCAGTACTTTGGCCACCTCATGGGAAGAGTTGACTCACTGGAAAAGACTCTGATGCTGGGAGGGATTGGGGGCAGGAGGAGAAGGGGACGACAGAGGATGAGATGGCTGGATGGCATCACAGACTCAATGGATGTGAGTCTGAGTGAACTCGGGGAGTTGGTGATGGACAGGGAGATCTGGCGTGCTGCGATTCATGGGGTCACAAAGAGTCGGACACGACTGAGCAACTGAACTGAACTGAACTGAGCAGTAGTACCCTGGTGGTTGATGAACGTATTGGTATTAACATAGAGGTTGACGTCTAATATTATCCCTCAGAGTGCTCTTCTTGGCAGTTTTTCCTAGTTCATCACTTTTATCAAAGATCTGCAAATGACAGGAAGCATGTTCATGAAATTTGCTAATGATGCCAGGTAAATTGGATAAATCTGTTTGGATAAAATTAATATACTTGTGACAGAATCAGTATCCAAGTGCTTTCAACTATATATTGTCAACAAAATAATGGCACTCAGCACTGGGGTCTCCAGCACTTGTGTACACAGCAGGAAAGACCAAGACCTGATTTTAGTGCCTAGAAATGGGTGGGTAGGTCTGAATGGAAGAAGTTTTAGGAAACACAGGCAGAATTCCGCAGAGAATATGAAGATGGTTTGAGGCTACAAAAATGGAGGTACAGAAACGAACCAAAGTCATGCCAGCAGTGGTCAAGGGAAATGGTGGATCATGGAGAGAATAATTTCTGACTGGCTGCTCTGGGCAGCAGGGCTGAGACTTCCACAGTCCCATGCGGTAGAGACTGCAGGTGGTAAAGAAGGTGTGCTGTGAAAGATAGGAACTTACTTGTGGACTTTAAAGTTCTTTATTTGGTGAGACAACCCAGGATGGGTCAGACAGATGCAAATACAGCAGAACATGTGGTATAGGAAAAGCACTGAAACTAAAGTGTCCAAAGACATGGGCTCAACTTCCATTTCCAATGCTTATACTAGCGTTAGAACTTAATCCTCCCAGGTTTCAGGTTTTGTAACTGTTAAGTGTGGCTGATAAGTTTATCGTGATGGATAAAATCAATCATTAATTAGATGGAAACAAATTAATTAGCTTAAATCGCTCATGTTAGCTTAACATTTTCCCCATAATTTTCAGTATTTTTTATGGTGGCTCTTATATTTACTTCTCCCAATTTTCCCTGTTATAGGTTTTTGCTTTAAAAAAGAGCAACACTTTAATTTGCCTGAGATTTGTCGGTTTTATTAGACCCTTGAATGAGCCAACTCTTTGTTTACATTGTCCGGATGTTAATGGTTTTAATAGATTTATTGCTCCTTTCATCTTTATTATTTCCTTCCTAACCAAGATCTGAAGATCTGTGCTTAACTCTCTTATTCTTATTTTCAACATTTTGCTTTCAAGTAATAGAAATTTTTAACATTATGGATATCTCTGTCTCCTGTTTTGACCAATATGTAATATCCAATGTCTCCATTAGTAGTCTTTTTAAGTTTATTTCTATCCTGACTGAATTCATACTTAGAAACACTCAAATTGAGTCTTGTAAGATTTTTGCTGATACTTAATGGTATGTATTTCTTTATTTTATTAACTTCAATGAAATAAACATATCTAACTTGATTTTTTTTAATTTATTGTGTTTTGTTTCTCTGCTTAATATATAAAAAATTATTTGAGGGTACAAATAATCTGTCCCCATGGTGACACAGACAATAGAGAATCCACCTGCAATACAAGACATCCGGATTGATCCCTGGGTGGGGAAGACCCCCTGGAGAAGGGCATGGCAACCCACTCCAGTATTCTTGTTTGGAGAATTTCATGGAGAGAGGAGCTGGCGGGCTACAGTCCCATAGGATTGCAAAGAGTTGGACATGACTGAGCGACTAACACTTTCACTTTCATTCTTTTGCCGTTGTTTTGTTTTTTATTGGACTATATCGTTTCTTTACAGTGTTGTGTTAGTTTCTGCTGTACAGTGAAGTAAATCTGCTGTATATATACCTGTATCCCCTCCTTCTTGTACCTCCCTCCCAACACCACCCCATCCCACCTCTCTAGGTCAGCCGAGCTAACTCTGCTCTGCTATGACACATGTTCCCACTAAGCTATCTAGTTTCTACATGGTGGTGGTGGTGGTGCAGACACTAAGTTGTGTCCAACTCTTGCGACCCCATGGACTGTTCTGCCAGGCTCCTCTGTCATGGGATTCTCCAGGCAAGAATACTGGAGTGGGTTGCCATTTCCTTCTCTAGGGATATACATGGTAGTTCCGTTCCGTTCCGTTCCGTCGCTCAGTCGTGTCCAACTCTTTGCGACCCCATGAATTGCAGCACGCCAGGCCTCCCTGTCCATCA
This sequence comes from Aepyceros melampus, assembly GCA_006408695.1. Classification (NCBI taxonomy): domain Eukaryota; kingdom Metazoa; phylum Chordata; class Mammalia; order Artiodactyla; family Bovidae; genus Aepyceros; species Aepyceros melampus. The sequence goes on along the minus strand of SJXQ01010307.1, from coordinate 262,825 downwards.
CCAACTCCCCGAGTTCACTCAGACTCAGGTCCATTGAGTCCGTGATGCCATCCAGCCATCTTATCCTCGGTCTTCCCCTTCTCCTCCTGCCCCCAATCCCTCCCAGCATCAGAGTCTTTTCCAATGAGTCAACTCTTCGCATGAGGTGACCAAAGTACTGGAGCTTCAGTTTTAGCATCATTCTTTCCAAAGAAATCCCAGGGTTGATCTCCTTCAGAATGGACTAGTTGGATCTCCTTGCAGTCCAAGGGACTCTCAAGAGTCTTCTCCAACACCACAGTTCAAAAGCATCAATTCTTCGGTGCTCAGCCTTCTTCACAGTCCAACTCTCACATCCATACATGACCACAGGAAAAACCATAGCCTTGACTAGATGGACCTTAGTTGGCAAAGTAATGTCTCTGCTTTTGAATATACTATCTAGGTTGGTCATAACTTTTCTTCCAAGGAGCAAGCGTCTTTTAATTTCATGGCTGCAGTCACCATCGGCAGTGATTTTGGAGCCCAAAAAATAAAGTCTGACACTGTTTCTACTGTTTCCCCATCTATTTCCCATGAAGTGATGGGACCAGATGCCATGATCTTCATTTTCTGAATGTTGAGCTTTAAGCCAACTTTTTCACTCTCCTCTCTCACTTTCAACAAGAGGCTTTTTAGCTCCTCCTCACTTTCTGCCATAAGGGTGGTGTCATCTGCATATCTGAGACTCCTGCCCCCAATCCCTCCCATCATCAGAGTCTTTTCCAATGAGTCAACTCTTCGCATGAGGTGGCCAAAGTACTGGAGCTTCAGTTTTAGCATCATTCTTTCCAAAGAAATCCCAGGGTTGATCTCCTTCAGAATGGACTGGTTGGATCTCCTTGCAGTCCAAGGGACTCTCAAGAGTCTTCTCCAACACCACAGTTCAAAAGCATCAATTCTTCGGTGCTCAGCCTTCTTCACAGTCCAACTCTCACATCCATACATGACCACAGGAAAAACCATAGCCTTGACTAGATGGACCTTAGTTGGCAAAGTAATGTCTCTGCTTTTGAATATACTATCTAGGTTGGTCATAACTTTTCTTCCAAGGAGCAAGCGTCTTTTAATTTCATGGCTGCAGTCACCATCGGCAGTGATTTTGGAGCCCAAAAAATAAAGTCTGACACTGTTTCTACTGTTTCCCCATCTATTTCCCATGAAGTGATGGGACCAGATGCCATGATCTTCATTTTCTGAATGTTGAGCTTTAAGCCAACTTTTTCACTCTCCTCTCTCACTTTCAACAAGAGGCTTTTTAGCTCCTCCTCACCTTCTGCCATAAGGGTGGTGTCATCTGCATATTTGAGGTTATTGATATTTCTCCCGGCAATCTTGATTCCAGCTTGTGTTTCTTCCAGTCCAGCATTTCTTACGATGTACTCTCCCAATCTCCCAGTTGATCCTCACACCCCTAACCCCGCTGTGTGCACATGTCCATTGTCTATATCCGCATCACTATTCCTGCCCTGCAGATAGGTGTGTCTGTATCATTTTTGTAGGTTCTACATACTTTATACTGCAATTCTATCCATCCTATACTGTTCCTAGCTTTCGCTTCTGTGTCTGTTGTTAGCTTTGCGGGGTTTTTCCCCTCCTGTGACATTTACACTGCTGAACCTTCCACAGGAAAAGTCTCCACTGCTTTCAGTTGTATGGCCAAGCTGTTTCCTGATCTCTTACTTCTCTGAACATTGTTTCTTTTCTTTCTCTTCTTCAACTCAATCCTTAAAACCACAGGCACTATCTCTTGCCAGGACACCTGCCTTCTGCCTGCTTTCTGATCCACTCCCAAGAGTTTTGTCACCTAAACTCTGCTGATTTTACTTCACTTCTCAGTACCCACTTCTGACCCTTCTAAGGTCTCCCCCCTCTACCGGATTCTTACCAGGGCCTTCAACTCAGAGGCTCCAAATTAAACTCAGAGTCTTCCCCAAACTACTTTCCTGAGTCTCTTCTTTCTGTTGCTCAATTACTGGGCAAAACCAATCCTAGGCTCCTAGTTCTCCACAGAATGAGGATCAAACTACTCAGCATTACTTACCTTTGTCTTTTCATAATTAGTACCTTTTTTGCCTTCCAGACTCAAGTGCCATAATTCCTTTTGCTCTGAATACTCCATCCTCCAAAACTGCTCACCGTTGAGCTGTTCTCCCAAGTCCTTTGGCATCTTTTTTTTTTTTTTTTGGTATGCCTAGACTATCTCCCCATTTGGCCTCCAACTAGCCTAGATAGTTCTCGTTATTCTCTAGATTAATCTCTAGGTATCCTCACCTGTGATCCTCTCTAATACTCCTACCTCTCTTTATCTTGTAATTTAAATCACTGACTGCATATCCTTTATCTTGCACATGCTTTATAATATTTCTCTTACAGCATTTGCCAAGTTTTATGGAGCTTATCTTTCTGAATTTCTTCTTCTCTCTCTCTGGTATATTTTTAGCAGAGGAAATGGGTCTTAATTCACTTTCATATTCACAGTGCTTAGTATAGTGCCTGGCTCTCAGTATAACTTGATAATGTAAAAATAAAATGTGTAAAAGTATATTTTGTGGATGAAACTAGGATGTTGTGATTTCCTTATGATTGATTATTTTGCATAATTGTATGGTCATTTTCTTTAATGTTGTACTCACTGTCTTCAATTTTGCTTTGATTGGTATTACCAACCATATGATTCTTTTCCTCAGATTTGATACATCTTTGTTGAATATCTTATTTTTAGCCTTTTAAATGACCTAGTGGTTTGTAAGCAGCCAATTGTTGAACAATGTTAATAATATTAGAATCCCTGCCTTTAAATGAGGCAAGGAAGACAATTTCATGCTGAAGTAATAATTTCTATTTTTTTTATCTCTTTCTACTTATCTAGTTTTGTGTGTGTAGATTTTGTAGTAATTTAATATTTCTCATTGTTCATAGTCTGAACATGACTGAGCGACTGAACTGAAGATTTCTCATTGCTCATTTAAAAAAATTTTTTTTGGAATTTGCCATGTTTTCTACTACTTTTAAATGAGTAAAAATTTATTTCTCAATTTTTAATCATAAATGCCTATTGTATTATAGTTTGCAAACTTTTTAATTCTGTATTTTCTCATTTTTCATAAACAACAAAGAACTTTGCTGCTTTTTGGCTTTGTATGCCACTCTCATTCCATATCGTCTTCCATTCATAATTAACCTGGATTTAACAATTATTTAAATAAATTCATATTATTAACAGTAATGAGCATCCTCTTTATTTACATATTCAAATAGTAGGGTTTTCTCTAGTAATTAGTATATTTGGTAAATATCTTTGTTTAGTAAATTGTCTAAGTCTTTCAAGAATGTCTTGTTTTCATTCATGAGTGAAAACCAACAATATCCTTGGTTCAATTTTTTTAATGTTTTTGCTTTTCATAAACAACAAAAAAAATTTATGTATATTCTGTAATAGCTTATCTACATGTTCTTAAAAGCACACAGAAATATTGTTCTTTGTTTTGTATTATTTCTTTAAAATTAGATTCCTGAGTTATATTCAGTTTCGAGTTGTTATGTATTATATAAGAATTAAAGATACTATTTCTATTTCTGTTTGTTTTTCAGTTCTGACACATTTAATTCATCGTGCATTTTTTTCAAAATTATTATTGCGCACTGAATTTCATCATCTATTATTCTGATATCTCAATTTCTTATATGCTTTTCCTGTTGTTTGTATTTTAGGTCCTTGGTTTTTATTTTAAAACTGGTTTTGTCTTGATTGTTTTGACCTTAAATTCCTATTAATAATATATTGCAATTTACATTTATCCAGCCTATTTATCTCTTTAATTGACATTTCAATACTATAATTTCAATTTAAATCACTTAGAGATGGCCAATTTTAAATTTTATTCCAAAAAATTTACCTTCTACTGTTTTGTGGTAGGAAATTTTTTCTTTGGTTTTGTTTATTTACTCTCCTTGAGTTTTAGCTGCTCATCTTTGACTTTTTCTGCTTTTTTTAATTTAGTAATCTTTTCTAAGCATGTACTTCTTGAAATCTAATGCCTCATCATATTTAGAGTCTCATTTTGTTTTCAAACAGATTATACTTAAACAATAAAGTAGTATTACAAAACATTAAACAGTGTAATAAATATGTGTAGCATACATAAACAGATAAGATTTCCATTATATATGGAAACTTCTACAAATATATTAATTATAAAAGATGGCATCGTCAAGGAAAAAAAGACTGAGGCCTTAAACTAGTATTGCCCCTGAAAAAAGTCAGGATGCCAACAGTCCCATAGAAATTCTTCGACCCCACCCCTAGTAAAAGAAATGAAAGTAAAGCAACAAAATTATAATTCTATTTCTAACAAATTGCAATAGTTTAAACTCACTCTATTTTGGAGAAAATATGAAAAAATGGGCATTTATAAACATACTTATTGAGGTGTTCTAATTTTCTTGACTGCAAATTTGTGTAATAATACTCTATTATTTGTAGACATATCTGAATTTTCCAACTTTCCTGTAATAAAGTACAGAAAGTTGTAGAAAAAAATAAAAGATATCTTAAACCTAATAATAAATGATGAAGACACTCAGGAGAGAGAAAAATGTATCTGGTGAAATAGCTATGGACAACATCCTAGAATAAACAGATTTTAAGCAGTGTCTTTAAGAATTGGTGATATTTGTCAATGGAGGTAATGGAGGAAAGGGGGCCACTTTGGGGTAAGAAGAAGGAATTAGCAAAAATAAAAAAATCAAAGTGCTTAAATACTTGAAAATTTTTGAGAGAGTAGATCTTAAATGTTGTCACCACGCACACAACAAGTTGTAATTATGTGAAGGGATGAAGATGTGATTTTTTTGTTGTATGTATGTATCTAATGGTCTTCTGGTGCCTCAGTGGTAAAGAATCCACCTGCAATTCAGGAGCTGCAGGAGATGCAGGTAGCCTGGCAGGCAAAGTGCATAGAGTTGCAAAGAGTCAGACATGGCTGAAGCGACTTAGCATGCAGGCATGCACACATGTCTCCAATCCTCATATTGTACACTTTAAAGTTATATATGGTATTGTCAATAATGTCTCAATAAAACTGGAAAAAATAAATATAAATACATTGGGGAATTTCAGATTGATGTACTATATTTAAAATATATAACTCACAAGTATCTACTCCAAAAAATATATAAATAAGTTGTTAAAAAATAAGAAAAATATATAGTCAACAACAACAGCAAAAAATAGTGATGGGCAAAATCTTAAGAGGAAATAATAAGGGAAACTACTGACAGTATTTCCAATGATAATATTTGAGCTTTCAAGCAAAAATTTTTAAAAATGGAAAATTTGGCTTCACCACTGTGAGCCTGACAGCATCCCAATACATTTCCTGTCAGATTGGTGGTAATATGGATACATGTGACTTTTAGGTATTACACAATACCAATGTCATCATTTAGAAGTTTGACATAACACAGTGCTTCCCCAGTAGCTCAGGGTAAAGAGTCCCCCTGCAGTGCAAGAGACACGGGTTTGATCCCTGAATCAGGAAGATGCCCTGGAGGAGGAAATGGCAACCCACTCCAGTATTCTTGCCTGGGAAATTCCATAGACAAAGGAGCTTGACAGGCTGCAGTCCACGGGGTCGCAAAAGAGTTGGGCATGACTTATCAACTGAACAATAACAGGTGATACAGAGCACCAGTGTCTTTCAAATGACGGATACATGCCGATACAGGATCAGGACTGCTGAAGTGATCTATTCAAAGTGAGAAATCAACAAATTTTAATACAGCAGAGTACAAAAAGTTCATTGATATTGTTTCAGATCTTTAGTGTTACTACTGTTTGAAAAAAAATCTTGATATTTTTAGAGATCAAAAGGAATATTCATACTTATATGAAGTCTGTTAAAATAGCTTCCACTGTCTCAAAGGCATTTCTGTGTATAGTTTCTTCATAAACTTTAACTAAAAGTACATATTGCAACAGAGTCAATGCAAAAGTAGATATGAGAAGCCAGCTATCTTTCATTAAGAGAGATTATAAATGTTTCAAAAATAGAAAACAAGTTAACTTTTCTCACTAGCTTGCCTCTATTTTGAAATATATAATTACTTTCCATAAAAATAAAATAAATATCAAAAAAACAAAACAGGATTCTTAGGAAAGCACCAAGACAATTTGTTGACCAGTGAACTGGAATGAAGTGGACTAGTACTGAGAAATAATAAACATAATTTTTCCCTTATGGTGAAAAATATGAACATTAAAACTACTATTACAATAAGATAATGGACAATGACATATAAAAAATTAATAAATAGAGCATGCTACCCTAGCCTGGGAAAAATTTCTTCAGCGCTATATTTTCACAATTAAAAACTTACTGTATAGTGGTTGATAATTTCTATTTCAAACCAATTTATGGTTAAATATATTCTCTCTGAAGCAGATGGAGATATATTCAGTGTTAAAGATATTACAGTTGAGATAACAACAAAAAATAAACATAGCCTACATGTTTGTAAGAGATTAGCTTAAAGACCAATACATTGCTTTGTGTTATTGGCTATAGAACCAGAACTAGAAACAAGCCTGGTACTAGCCAGGCTTTAATGACTGCAGCTAACCATTTCTCCAAGGCCCTGGTGCTCTGGATGGTTTTAGCTGATTGGGTACATGGGCAGCAGGCCAGGCATATGGTACCTTCTCAGTTAAGGATTCAGTTTGCTTGTTTCTGAACTGCTACTATGGTGACTCCAAGGAGAGTCCAACACAATTTGACCTGTCGGTAGTGGTTCATAGCATATACTGCAGTGATGTCTTTAGATGGCAGAGAACATGCAGGGACTTCTCTTTTGGAGACAAATGCCACGTGCAAAAGCAGGAAGGAAGGAAGCAGAAAGACTATTTAACTTCTCTCTCTTTGCCACTGAAACTCCTAATCTTTGGATCCTCGCTTGCAGAGTGAGAAGTGCAAAATTGGCTACCTTTCAAGACTAGAGTGTTGTTTTGCCAGTTACAGTGTTTCAGTTACTACCGAAAGAAAGGATAAAATACCTAGACATCACAGAAAGTAAAGCTGGAAGGGGCTAAGGCAGATAAGGGGCTCATTTGCAGTATTGTTCATGTGAACCCAAAGGATGGGAGGGTATGTGGTCTGACCACCAATGGAACATGGATGGTGTAATCTATTTTACCGTGTTCATCACTGGGCTTCGAGTTCTGAGAATAAACTATTTTGACTGACTTTCATAGTCTGTTTCCAACTATTGCTCAGAAGAGCTCCTTTGCTAGGATTTTTCAGAAATAGACAATGTCTGCTTTGTTCCCATAGTATAGTCCTCTCCCGTTTTAGCAGGAGGATTTGTCTCCCCTCCCAGTTATTTTTCGAGCCCCTCCCTTTTCTATCGTTTCCACTCTGTCCTGTCACTTAAATTCTAGCCGTGCCTTTCCGGCTTATGTGGTCTGTATGTCAGTGTGGGTTTGACGTGCTCTCTGATAATACTCTCCGGCTCTATTTTCTCTGACAGTACTTCTAATATAATATTAATCAGTTCTATTGTTTCTGATCAGCACGCTGAGCCTAAGGGGCCAGAATAACAGATTAATTGGCATTTCGATTGGAATGATGTGATTTGGGCTCTGTGGGTAAGTTTGTTCTGAATAAGTAGAGTACCACACAGATTTTTTTCGTTTGTTTGTTTTCCAATCTCTCTGAGGTCAGAAGACCCTGCTAGGTCCTTAGAGTGAGGTAAACAAGCCATTTTATAAAATGTGATGATTTTTCTGAGCTAATGTTCATCTGAAATGTGCACTTTGCACAGCATATTAGACAAGCCACGTTCAGAGCTCAGCGGGGCTCTCTTGATGCCAGCCAAGGCTGAGAAGTTTCCCATTTCATGTCAGACAAACGCGTGCTCTTCACATGAGAGATGAGCTGTTACTTTTCTATGTGTTTTGAATTTTTTTTTAAGTGCAGTACAGTTGTAACCTACTACCTCTGGCTACTTGATAATTTGAGCTGCTGAAAAGCCCTATAAGCTAATTGATATCCTTGGGAAAGGTCTGATGGCCGCGCTGTCGATGGAGAGCTGAGCTGACCGTCTACTGCAGAGCTGCAGTCGTAAAAGGGCACCCGTCAGTGTGGGTGAAGAGTTCCAGAAATGTGTTCTCTCCTGTCATCCCCACAGGACCCGTGGACCGATGGGCCCGACTCATGCCAGTGACGGCTGCGACATTTATGGGCCAGCCTGCATATCTTTTATGGAGAGACAATTACCGGGGTAATGCTGAGGCAAGAGTGAGCCTCTGGGCACAGGAGCTGTCACACCTACTGCTGAGGTGTGTGAATTAATGATCAGATGGATACAGCAGGTTGTACAACATTAACTTTAAATTGTCAGCTCCACTGTGAATATCTGACAGTCTTCCTTTTATATGCTTGCTTTCATTCTGGGTCTGACTTGAAAAGAATAAACACTTGCTTCCTTGTGTTTAAGGGACTTAAAGAGTCTGAGCAGGAATATCGGGAGTTCTTTTCCCTTGCTGGTGGCTTTGGTGATGGCACATATGGAACGTGATGGAACATTCCTTGACTCAACTTCTTTTGTGACTGAAATAGTAAAAGCCTCCGTTACCTCGCCAACCACAGTTTCGCACTACTTTCTACACGCCTGTAGAATGTGATCTGTGTCACCTTCCTGAGTATTTACATAGCTCCATTTTGAGCTTAGTAGTAATATAACTTGCTAAATGCTGTTGTTAGTTTTTTCTCATTTTTAAACAACCAACAAGATTTAGTATTAGAATGAATGAAGTTGTGCAGGGCAAAGATGCTTGTCTTCTGTAACACAGCAGTAAGTGGAATGTGCTTTGGTGTCATGGGCTGAAGAAATTCAAGAAGACTGATCTCGTAATAGAAGGAGAAGAATGACAGCTGATGGGCTACTTGTTGGCTTTGGGGCTTCCTCAGAAGCCAGCAGGTTCTGTTAAACGTCAAGCAAAACTTTTTGTATTTTTAGCTTTAATGTTCTTGTGACTAATTAATTTATATGATAAGAGGCTCCTATTTTCCACTATTTCCAGCAAATAAGATTTTTGGAGGAAAAGATCATGTTTTATTTTAACATGGAATCTTAACCAGTTTGACATATTCATATTAAACTCAAGGGGGTGTAACTCTAAGAACATTTGTTAGTTTGGGGTTAACCATCTAATTCAGAATTTTGGCCATTCGATCAACCGTTTGCATTCCCTTCTTCACCAGTACAATTTTCCTACACCCTCACGTTGCGACACTTGCCAACATGCCTGGAGCCCTTCCTCTGCATTGCCCTTAGAATGAAAACAACTTCGCCAGCTATAAGAGATGAATAATTAATCACTTAGTCCCACTGGGAGAAAATGACACATATGCCTGATTAGCGGGGGACATTAAGAAAAAGAACTGTCAAAGGGTGCCCTTTCTTCCCAAATGTTAAAGAATGCTATTTTTCTCTGCACTTAGAATCAGAGTCTCAGCAGGTAGTGATAGGAGCAAAACCCATGATGGTATTAAATAGAAGGATGTCTAAAAAGGCAGAGAGCACAGCTAATTTTTGGTTTTAAAAAACTGCCATCAGGATAACTGTTGTTCCTGGAAATAATTAATAATCCGCTCATTTGGATTTCTGTTTCCTGATTTAAGTTAATGTTACCAACCTCTGATGATGCACTTGGCTACTACAAAGCCTAGCTATGCATCTAGCATGATCCCATGATACAGATCTCCAGAACTGAGTCCAAGAATTGGGTTGCAATTCATAAGTGTAGCCTGCTACACTTGTCCACAGTATGAAAAAGAATCTTACTTCACTCACGTATGTGCTGGCATTCAAATGCAAACAGGTGCTGTTGTAATGGATAAATTATAGAATTATTTGATTTTATTTTAAATGTGGGATAGCTTTTTGTTTTGTTTGATGCGTGGTTTCAAAAACAATCCTAAAAGTACAGCTCATGGGGTTCACATTTTGTTTTTGCCATTTGAGGAGGTCCTCATATACCAGAAGGTTGGGACCCACCACTATACAGAAGATTTGGAAACTGACTCCAGTTAGTAGGACCATGCAGCTTAACACCCAGAACTAGACTGTCCCAGGAAGCACCAGTTACTTTCTGTTGAACTGCATGTCTATTTGACCATCTTGGGCCATAATGCAAGCAAACAAATCATTTTGCCACCTACGGAAGAAACTATATTTCCGTAATGCAGACTAAGTCAATATGGATTATGTGGCAGAAATTCTCAAGGCCTGGAAAGACTCTGGTGTCATTTGAAATACTTCTCACTCACTGAAATTTACTCTAACTCAAGAATTGCTCTCTGTTAAAACAGATACCCTTGGGAGAGATGAATGCTTCTCATCTGTATCATTGTTTATTTCTTGATGTCCACAGTGGGTTTTAGAACCTTGATATTTGAAGTGGAGGAATGATACCTGCCCAAAGGGGCCAAGAGAATAGGAGACCCTCAGCCCTGTGAGGAGAGTTCATTTGCTCTGAATTTGGGTCTTATATGTTGCTCTTTCATAAGTTAAGCTATCAGCATTTGCAAAGAAATGATCATTTGTATGTGAAAACAGAGTTTGGGGTGGGCATGCAATATGCATCATTCAACAATATGCTTTGGAGAACAAGATTGTGTTTTTAAGTCTTATTTCATATCATCAGAACATTTCTGTATAACACAGGGAGATGTGCTGGAGTAATTCTCTAGTGATTTCTTTTGTTCCACCTATAACTTTATCTCTGAAATTGATTTCCGCTGTGGTAGAGAAAAAAGGCTTACATTTCTAGTGGAAGAAAGACAGGTACGTGTTTACAGACATTCTATCTCCATAGGTTTTTTTTTTTTTTTTTTGCATTCCTAGTAAATTTCAAGGAGGTTAAACTTGGCAGTAGTATTCATGGAAGAGGTTGGTGGGGGGTTCACCTAAGTTCACCTTGGCTGCGGACAGCATTCTGTGGAGGTGCTCTTGATGTTTGGAGTAAGGATGCTGGGAAAGATTGAAGACAGGAAGGAAGGGGACAAAAGAGGATGAGATGGTTGGATGGCATAATGGACAGGTGTTTGAGCAAACTCCAGGAGATAGTGGAGGACAGGGAAGCCTGTCCATGTGACGGCACGCCACAGTCCATGGGGTTGCAAAGAGCCATACACAGATTAGCTACTGAGCAACAACAGCAGTCCTCCTTCATGCCAGACTGAATGGCACATTTCAGGATGTTTGGTGCCCTGGCCACTAAATTTCAGAAGCAACGTGTAGTTATCTTGACTACCAAAAATAAAATACCACCTCTGCCCATTTTCGTATACCTCAGAGATGAGTTCTACCTCTGTTTGAAAATAATAATATGACCCTTTCTCCAAAGCAGACATATGTTTGGAGGCATGGGCAAACGTGGGCTGTGCTGTGTGCTCAGCTGTGTCTGACTCTCTGAGACCCTCGTGGACTGTAGCCTGCCAGGCTCCTCTGTCTATGGAATTTTCTAGGCAGCATACTGGAGTGGGTTGCCATTTTCCTACTCAAGGAGAGCTTCCTGACCCAAGGATGGAACCCATGTCTCTTGTGTCTCCTGCATTGGCGGGTGGGTTCTTTACCATGGAGCCACCTGATCTCATCCCCTAACCTAGACCACTTTCTCCCAGTGATTACAGGTTGGCATCTCTGTAACTCTTGTCCTGAAACCATCAGGTCTTCATTCATTGACTACCTTTAGTTTCAAAATGTGTTTGTGAGCTAGATGATGCTGGAGTGTTTGGCTGGTTTTTATTTGGGGGGGGGGGGGTTGAGGGGGAGAAGGTAAGATTACATTTATTTTCTAGTATAGCTTTTCATTTTTCCTCAGTTAATACTATTGCCTTTTCTAGTTGTTGAGTTTTTGTTTGTTTGTTTGTTTTAAATTGGAACAGTATTGCTTTACACTGTCATGCTGGTTTCTGCTGTGCTTAGTCACTCAGCATGTCCGACTCTTTGCAGTCCCACAGACTGTATCTTGCCAGGTTCTTCTGTCCTTGGGGATTCTCCAGGCAAGAACTGGAGTGGGTGCCATGACCTTCTCCAAGGATATTTCTAACCCAGGGATCAAACCCAGGTCTCCCATATTGCAGGCGGATTCTTTACCATCTGAGCCACCAGGGAAGCCCTGGTTTCTTCAGTTCAACATCATGAATCAGCCATAAGTATATGTATATCTCCTCTCTCTTGAGCCTCCCTCCCTCCCTCCCATTCCACCCCTCTATGTCATTACAAAGCACTGTGCTCAGCTCCCTGTTTTGCTTTTTTTTTTTTTTAATGAGGTTTCACCAAATACCAAGGCAGTGAGATGAGGATACCACTTAATTTTATCCCGGGCATCTCCCATCTTGCAGTGATGTATATGTAGAACCCGCTCTTCCCATCACTGAGGACCTAAGATATACTACGGTGAGAAATGGATCACTTTGGTTTTCCTTTGTTTAAACTACCCAATCTTCTCAGCTGTACTTGGGCTTTCAAAGTGCCACTGATAAGCTGACAATTTTGTTTTAGAGGCTTGATAGGGAGAAGGGGATTAAATACTGCTAGCTGTGAGCGCTAACACTATCCCTAGGCAAATAAACAAGAGTACTTCTGACAGGATGTAAGATGGCTTTCCAGGCTCACAACTGGTTTAATAGAGCTTGTAAAAATATACATTAATTGCTCTGTGGCTCTTTTTCACATTGCAGAGATTCTCCTTCAAACATTTTATGACTCCCTTGTTCTACAGGTAGTTGTTTATATTATGACTGATACCTCTAATTAGCTAAACGAGAAAACCCTACCAAATCATTCCCCACACGGAAATTAAGCCTCCTGGACCATGCTCTCGATGCCATCACTTTAATTTCTATATTGTTTCTGATTCTCCATGTTAAGTCCATGTACCTTTCTGAATACACATGTGTGTGCATGCTAAGTTGCTTCAGTCATGCCTGACTCTTTGCAACCCTATGGACCGGGCCTGCCAGGCTCCTCTGTCCATGGGATTTTCCAGGCAAGAATACTGGAGTGGGGTGCCATTCCCTTCTCCAGGGGATCTTTGCTACCCAAGGACTGCCCTGCATCTCTTACGTCTCCTGCGTTGGCAGCTGAGTTCTTTGCTAGGGTCACTCTAGGTGATAGTAATGCTGTGTTATATCCATTCAGCCCTCCAGGCCAGCTCCTCAGCTCCTAGTCTTTTCTGTGTCCAGAAGAAGTTGGAGCATCTTTGGAGCTTTTGAATGAAGCTCGACTATGGAATTTTCTGCTAAAATGCCAGCATAGTAGTAAATGCTGCTGTTTCTGCTACCTAGAGACATTTCACATTAGGCTGGATAGACTGGCTTTAGAAATGCAGAATGTGTAATTTCAAAAGAAAAAAAAAAACCAGGAAATGGACAAAGAAGATTTATATTGAACATTAATGTCTTTAGGGATTTAGGTTGGATAATTTCCAAAGCTCCCTCTAGGACTAAAGTTCTGTGAGTCTAAACTAGACCCAGTCTCTAATCTTATAAGCAAGAATTGCATCGAATATTTTGTCAGTGTCCCCCCATTTCTGGACATTAATTTCCTGATCCTGAATTCTGGGTTCATGCATACAATAGTTCAATCACAGTAACTGAATTTGTTTCTGAAATTACTGATCTGCTCACATTACATTTTTGGGTTCAATGGTCAGAGCTTCACATGATCTAACTTTGAGCTGACTCTGATTTTCAGACTCGAAAAAAAAGAGGCCACAGGGCATCTAACTGAGATGCAAGGGTTGTGAAGGAAGAGAAGAAGGTACAAAACGTCCCTGAGAAGGAAGTGGCATTGAGGAACATAGTCTTGACTAACGTATCTAGGTTTCTTTCTTTCCCCAGTTTAACTTCTTGAGTACATATTTCTTCTCTCTCTCTCTCTCTTTAAATATAGAAACAAACATATATATGTGTGTGTATATATATGTATTTGTGTGTGTGTATATATATGTATGTATATCTGTACAATGTTATGAAAAACCTGAATAAACTTTTTGGCCAACCCAATATTGATAAGTATATATATATATATATATATATATATACAAACACATAAATTTACACATATATGGCTTGATTCTGATTTATTTTGTATATGATTCATTCTGTGTATGAAAATAAAATATGTGATTATGTCTAAATCATGAATTTTTAAATTAAAATATTAACATATTTTAATATATAGTAATTCTCCTTATGAGTTATTATTAATAGGAAAAATATATATTATATAGAGAATACTGACATAGAACACTATGTATATAGATAAAGATGTATGGATATTAAAATATGTTAATATATATAACTTCTACATGTGAGTGGGCTTCCCTTGTGACTCAGCTGGTAAAGAATCCACCTGCAATGTGGGAGACCTGGGTTTGATCCCTGGGTTGGAAGATCTCCTGGAGAAGGGAAGGGCTGCCCACCCCAGTATTCTGGCCTGGAGAATTCCAAGGATTGTATAGTCCATAGGATCGCAAAGAGTCAGACACGGCTGAGCAACTTTCACTTTCTACATGTGAGTGGAAAATTCCCAAGTCATTAGGTGTATTTATCTACAGATGTATAGGCCTTTTCTTCTTAAGGAGGCCAAGGGTTAAGTTTCATGTATTTCCTCCTGAGCATGAAAGGGTCTCCCTGAATACCTGCCCTTGCTCTTCGTATCCGTGGAAGTTGAGCACTGAGTCGTTTGTTGCTGCAGTGCTAATGTTGATTTCACTCCTTTTTAACCTGCTGTCATTTCCTAATTGTGTCATCATTTTCTAGTTTCCTGTGTTGTTGTCTGCATGTTGAATTTTTAATGTGAGTCCGTGATCTGATTGCTGTGTTTCTTTCCAATCCTAGACCCCATCCTCCCTCTTTCCTTTTCCGTCTCTGAGCCCTAAGATCTAGCCATTTTGAAAAAGGTAGTGTTTCTCTTCTGTTTTCGGAGGTTCTACCTTTCTTGTTTCTCTTTTATAGAAGGGCCGCCTGCCTTCGTGAAATCAGATTTCATGATTCGTGAGAATGGTTTAGTCTTTTAGACTCAGTGGTGGATCTAAAAAGGAAATCCTGGTTTGAAGTGGTCCTGATATTTTGCTAAAAATCCCACTTCTAGAATTTCCTTCTATTGAACTAAAGGCATTAAAAAAGTAAAATCTTAATTTTCAGTTATGAATTTGAAAGGGTCAAACTAACTCACTCAAAGCCAACGATACATTCCATTGGTGACAGGCAGGTCAGGTGCTATTGGGGAGGCAAGTCTAGAACTCAGAACTTTCTGACTCCAGGATCATTTCCCCACAAATAAAATATTAATTCTATCCTCTAGGAATATACTGTCAAGTGTAAAGATGAAATATCAGAAGTGTTGCTGGTGATAAATACCCTCTTTAAGTAATGATTCCACTTCCAACCTGACAGAGAGATAAAAGAGAAAAGATCTGGGATAACATTTAATAACAGCTGGCATCTGTTGAGCTCTTTTATGTGCCAGATCACAATATATGTATCACACAGGTATTAATAAAACTGATTTTATAGAGCCCTAAAATTAGATGGTGTCATTCCCATTTGACTCATGAGAATGCTGAGTCTTAGAGCTAGTCAGCTAATAGCGAGGAGCAGAGGGTCAAAAATAGGACCAAGTCACTGAGTGTTAAGTCCTTGCCCTTGACTACCATGTTTGTTTCCTCTTGGGATGGTAGAGTTTCCAAAAGGCATCTTGCTACTAGTAAGTGTTATGTATACTGCAAGCATATCTGAAGACAAGAGGTCAGTGGAACACCCCTTTGCTTCTTGAGTAAGAGAAGACTTGACTTAGCAATGGACTAGAAAGTAAATCATAGGTGAACTTGCCTTCTGCAGACTGGCTTGATCTCAGGCACCTCACAGCTTCAGAGCTCCAAAAAGTCATCTTGAACATGAATTGTATAGAACACAGAGTAGACTGTGGGCTGGGAAAGGCCTGGCCTTTCTCCTAGACCTAAATACCTAAAAAGATCATGCTTTATTTAAAATTCAACATACAATGTATAACAGTTGGCTAAAGTTAATAATATCATACTGTATACATGAAATTTGTTAAGATAATAGAAACTTAATTGTTCTCTCAAAAAAAAAAAAGGTGAATATGTGAAGTCATGGATGTGTTAATTATCTCAGTAGGGGGAATCCTTTCATGATGTACATGTATATAAACTCATCACATTGTACACTTTAAATATCCTACAATTTTATTTGTCGATTATACCCCCATAAAGCTAGGGGAAAGGTCATATAAATCATATTCTCAGCAGGGCCCAGGTTACCACCCCCAAATCTTATCCCTTAGTAAAAAATACTGTATATAGGCATGCAGTATACTGTATATGCATGCTGTATATTGTATTTATGCATGCTGAAGTAAATTGATATGCCAACCTTTAATAAGCTTTCTTGGCATTCACCTCAAAATTCCAGCAAATGATTGCCTGTTTATTTCCTCACTGGATTTAAAACCTGCTTTTTTCTTCCTCAAGTTACATATGCTTTTGAGTTGAAACTGCTCAGCATCCTTTAAAGTTTGCAAAGCACCATGAAAAATCATTGAAAGGAAAAGCACTAAAATATGTAAATTGTTGCTATTGTTCTTAAGTGCTTCTTCACATAGGATACGATCATTTCAAAGACAAAGTAAGATTTCTTTCATGTCAACAGTGATTATGTTTTACTGTATGGGATCAGTCGTCTCCAAATGAGCATTATTATTCTTGTAAAGTGAAAAAAAAGTTGCTTTAAACTTCTGGAATTTCTATTCCACTTTCATTAACCTCTTTTTTGTCTTCCTGCCATCTTTTTTTTTCCATGTATTTTTGAAGTAAACTTAACAGTTTGAAGGTAGTTGCCTGCATGCAGTAGTATTCAAATGGTCAGTAAGTAATATTATATTCAGTTCAGTTGCTCAGTCGTGTCCGACTCTTTGTGACCCCATGAACTGCATCATGCCAGGCCTCCCTGTCCATCACCAACTCCCGGAGTTCACTCAAACTCATGTCCATTGAGTCCGTGATGCCATCCAGCCTCTCACCCTCTGTCATCCCCTTCTCCTCCTGCCCCCAATCCCTCCCAGCATCAGGGTCTTTTCCAATGAGTCAACTCTTCGCATGAGGTGGCCAAAGTATTGGAGTTTCACCTTCAATATCAGTCCTTCCAAAGAACACCCAGGGCTGATCTCCTTCAGAATGGACTGGTTGGATCTCCTTGCAGTCCAAGGGATGCTCAAGAGTCTTCTCCAACACCACAGTTCAAAAGCATCAATTCTTGGGCGCTCAGCTTTCTTCACAGACCAACTCTCACAACCATACATGACCACTGGAAAAACCATAGCCTTGACTAGACGGACCTTTGTTGGCAATGTCTCTGCTTTTCAATATGCTCTCTAGGTTGGTCATAACTTTCCTTCCAAGGAGTAAGCATCTTTTTATTTCATGGCTGCAGTCACCATCTGCAGTGATTTTGAAAGTGAAGTTGCTCAGTCGTGTCCGACTCTTTGCAACCCCATGGACTGTAGCCTATCAGGCTCCTCCGTCCATGGGATTTTCCAGGCAAGAGTGCTGGAGTGGGTTGCCATTTGCTTCTCCAGAGGATCTTCCCAACCCAGGAATCGGACCCGAGTCTCCCGCATCACAGGCAGACGCTTTACCATCTGAGCCACCAGGGGCAGTGATTTTGGAGCCCCCAAAAATAAAGTCTGACACTGTTTCCACTGTTTCCCTATCTATTTGCCGTGGAGTGATGGCAACTCTTCCACTCTCCTCTTTCACTTTCATTAAGAGGCTTTTTAGTTCCTCTTCACTTTCTGCCATAGGGTGGTGTCATCTGCATATCTGAGGTTATTGATATTTCTCCCAGCAATCTTGGAAGAAGCTTGTGCTTCTTCCAGTCCAGCGTTTCTTATGATGTACTCTACATAGAAGTTAAATAAACAGGGTGACAGTATACAGCCTTGATGTACTCCTTTTCCTATTTGGAACCAGTCTGTTGTTCCATGTCCAGTTCTAACTGTTGCTTCCTGACCTGCATATAGGTTTCTCAAGAGGCAGGCAGATGGTCTGGTATTCCCATCTCTTTCAGAATTTTCCGCAGTTTATTGTGATCCACACAGTCAAAGGCTTTGGCATAATCAATAAAGCAGAAATAGATGTTTTTCTGGAACCCTTGCTTTTTCGATGATCCAGCGGATATTGGCAATTTGATCTCTGGTTCCTCTGCCTTTTCTAAAACCAGCTTGAACATCTAGAAGTTCACGGTTCACATATTGCTGAAGCCTGACTTGGAGAATATTATATTAGACCCTGGTTTATAGACTTTCTGATTTAAAACAAAAAAAAAGTTTAATTTTCCTTTAGTGTAAATATATCAACAAATATTGATTGTGGGGATGTGCACTCTGCTATGTAGTATGTAAGTGAAGAGTTTAAAAGTTAAGTCCTTAATGTGGACAGATTCTAAACCAGCACGAAGTGGAACATCTTCAATGTGCAGGAAAGGTTTTTTTCTGACACTGAGGTCATGCTTAAGACAATTCAGTTTTCCTATTCCTCCCTGGCTACATTTATTAGAGACATAGGTTTATTGCCATAATGGTCGAACAATAACTTGAGATAAGTTTTAGAAATTAGAAATGATCTAACTTACTTCTGCAATCCCACAGACTTCTTAGTCAGAAAAAATTGTTGATTGTTGATGGTGTATTTTGATATCTGCTTTGAAAGCATAACTATTCTCCCAGGAATCTTTTGGTCAGAGTTACGACTGATGATGTGGGTCGATAAATGCCTCTTGACCTGTGGTCAGTGTAACAGAAAGGCTCTAGGGATGCAGAATCTGCCCAGAACGGAGCTGTAAGTATGGTTGCAGAAGGCCCTGGAAAAACATGCAGGTGAAGAGGAAAGGCTACCAAGAGCAGAATGTAATTTATGGACTGGCAGGGAATTTAAAAGTAAAAGGTTATGCTTGACTTAGCTGTTACTTTTAAGCAAAGAAAACAAGATTAAAAAAAAAAATTATGAAAGTGCAAAAGTGACCTAACCAGCATTTATGGATCAATCCATGTTATTGTTCTAGTCAGGTCCTGATGTGCTGGTATACAAATCAAATGCAGATCAATTGACTTGTTGCATGATGGGCGACCATGCTAATTGTGATTCATAACCGTCACCCACCATGTGTGATATTTGAGAGCAGTTCTGATCGGAGGTAATTATGGTAGATTGCCCCATGCCAGCAGACATTGCATAAATCCTTCAGCTGAGGTAAGACTGACAAAGCTCTGAGTAATAGACTGCACCTTGGAAAAGATTTATATTTGAGGCCCAGTTAGCTAGAGTGCTTTATACTTTTCATTTCTCAATAACTTGCCTGGAACTAAGGCAGTCAGTTATTTCCCAAATTCTCCATTTTCATGATAGGATAATCAATAAAGAGCAACTATTAATTTAGAGTCACTCTGATATACTAGGACTAGACAGTTTTACTATGATATTGATTACTTCTGTAATTTACCACTGGGTGTACATACCGTGAGCCAGACACTTCAAAGGTCATTAGAAACAGGTTGCTTCTTAGTGAGGTAAGTTCACTTATTGGGAGGCAGGGGGCTTTGTTATTATAATCAGCTGGACTTCTTGATCCTTCATTTAGGCCCAAGGCCAAAAGGAGCACAAGGTCATCAGTGTGTCACATGACACAGCCTAAAATAGAAGGCCAAAGTTTAGTGTTTTGTTTTGTTTTTTTTCTTTATGGAATTATGCTTCCCTTGGGGCTCAGCTGGTAAAGAATCTGCCTGCAACGCAGGAGATCTGGGTTTGATCCCTGGATTGGGAAGATCCCCTGGAGAAGGAAAAGGCTACCCACTCCAGTATTCTGGCCTGGAGAATTCCATGGACTCTATAGTCCATGAAGTTGCAAAGAGTCTGACACAACTGAGTGACTTTCACTGCACTTCACTTTCAGAATGAAGTCCAGGAATGATTCTAGACTACTGCAGAATCTTGGGTGGCCTCCAGTGTTATCTCACACCCGATCATTCTTAGAAAAGTTTCCCATCACAACAAGATGTCATTCGAGGAGTTTTCAATAAACAGAGTTTCTAAAATATAGTCTGCAAAGATCTTCTGGATCCTGTCTTCTCCAAAGTCTCATCATTTCCATCTCATATGAGACATCTTGTGATTTTTAAAATTAAAATCTGTCAAACAGAATACATGAACTTTGTAGATGAACAATCTTCTTCTAGAACTGTGTTACTGTGTTTGCCTTCTTGCTAAGATTTGAGATGTTGGAATTGTTGTCTAAGACTTAACCTCCTTTATCCTTCACTTCTAGGCCATTTTGGAAACCGACAAGATTGTCTCTTTAAGCTCATTCCATGACCGTATATTACATACAACCTAAGCAGATTCCTCACACAATGGCTTGAACCATTGGCTGTGCCGCTGTTTTAATGTGGTCCATTCACTGCATCATGGGTGATATCTAAGGATCCCTTTGGATTTATCTCAGTGCTTTCTTCCCTGGCCAGTCACCTAATCACCTGAAGTCCAGTGAGTCTGTTTGGTCTCTTTCAAGCATATCAGCTTCTCATTTGATTTTTAGTCTTAAACTTCCAAGCTTTAATGAATAGCAGACTATTGACCTACAGATATTCTCCTTCTTCTAAAAAAATCAGAACCTTTTGATGATACAAAGCACTGTCTTTTTTCTATGAAACAATAAACTGCAATTTTGAGATGCTGTGATTATAATATTTTGCTGTATTTGATGTTGCTTAGTTTTTAACATGCCTTTTTTATATATAATTTTTTTATGTGAGTTAGTTTTTTAAAATGGACTTTGCTAGCTCTGAACATTTTTTTAAAGTACAGTGTAGTGTTTGGTTCATAGCTACTAGGGATAAATTAATTAATGCCACTGATGAGCCAACAAAATTGAGACCCTCTGGTGTGTTGGTTGCAGTGATTTTTTGAGCAATTTTTTTTACACATTAAATTTATTTGTTAGGAGAATAAATATAAAAAGACACACACATGCACACACACACTGGAAGCCAGCTATAACCAGGTTAATGACAAATTTATGTTAATAGCCATTATATGGGGTTAATTATGGATGGGTCAAGGCAACAGTCAAGAGTAAAAGGAAAAAAATTATAATCCTGGAACTCTAGTATTAAGTCATTCAGAGAAAGTTCAGTTCAGTCACTCAGTTGTGTCCGACTCTGCAACCCCATGAATCGCAGCATACCAGGCCTCCCTGTCCATCACCAACTCCCGGAATTTATCCAAACTCATGTCAGGGAAAGTTAGTAGAAGCTAAAAACTGTAATCAGCATATGTTTTCTTAAGTCCATTTAGATGTATCTAGATGTGTATGTAGTTGGAATAGATGTATGCTTGTATAGGCCATTGACCATTATCTGTTTAATGAAGCAATATAAAAATAAAGAAATATAGTCTTTTCATCACAAAGTTCTTATGTTCTCTGGAGGGACAACTTGTTTAGTTTTAAGTATAAGAAATCTCCATACTTACAAATACATACTACCATGTATCACATTTGATAAAGATGTATTGGGGCTTCCCTGGTGCCTCAGACAGTACAGAATCTGCATGCAATAGAGCAGACCTGGGTTCAGTCTCTGGATTGGGAAAATTCCCTGGAGAAACTGTTGAACA
Organism: Aepyceros melampus; assembly: GCA_006408695.1. Lineage (NCBI taxonomy): Eukaryota > Metazoa > Chordata > Mammalia > Artiodactyla > Bovidae > Aepyceros > Aepyceros melampus. The sequence goes on along the minus strand of SJXQ01010307.1, from coordinate 241,044 downwards.
CATTTAATTTTTTTTTGAATAAGATGTACAAGGATATAAATTTTATTCCCCTTACATTAATATATATTATTTAGATTGTAATTTTTTTAGAAGCAAGATGAGTATAACCTACATTTCCACTCATTTTTCTTAAAGAAGATAGAAACATATTGAGAAGACAAAGTCTTATTATTATATTAGTATGTGCTCAGGTTACATGCATCGCTCTTAGTGTAGGTTAATCTTTAGAGGGCAATTATGGTACCATTTTTTAAAAATTCACAATGGTGACTTATATGGTACCTCAGAGAGACAGAGATACAGCACAATTAATGACTCCCAAAGGTATCTTACCTGATTTCAGTATCGACTTTATAAATGTGAAATCATTGCTATTATCCCTGTTGGAAGCACTTTCAATTCATGGAACAGACCCGTGCCTCCAAGAATAACATGGTACTATTCTCAAGTCGTATCCTTTTTTGGGAAGCTAACTTCTTGATACAATAGAAAAAAGTCAGCATTTGCAAAAGTCAGCCACTTAGACCAAATGTAACTCTGTCTCCTACATGTGAGTGCCATATCAGTTCAGTGAGAAATGAGTCAGTATTAGCTGATACACAAATGCCTGCCATGAACTTTTGATGGCTCACTCAACCCCATACAAAGGTTTGGGGTTAAGAGGGAAAAACCTGTGTTCTAAATTACTTTGGTTCTAGCACAGGATTTCTATTCATATTCAACTCTTAAGTTTGTAACAACTGCTTGCAGACCATCATGCAGCAGAAGTAGTTGATCATTAGAATCAACCTGGTTGTTTTTTTTTTTTTTCAGTGAAATTAACAAAATTGAAGATTTGTTGAAATCTACTAAGTACTTAGAAATCTGGCTGGATTGTGGTGCACTTCATAATGGATTTTGCATATATACCTTGGGAGGCCATCTGAAACTTTGTTAAAAAGTGAAGTTAAATCAATTAAGCCAGATTATTTTTATAGAATATTACATTATGTCCAAGAAAATTATTTTCAGTGAACCTGAATTTGGGGAAGGAGAAGGAAAGATGATTCAAAGACATGTAGGCATTTTCATCATCAAATCACAATTAAAACTACTGAGATATTTTCCATAAGTATTCTTACAAAATAAACACTTTTGGGACATTTTTTAACACAGTCCTATACAGCATTGTTTCCTATGACCAACTTCATTCTCATAAAGCCAAGCTACATGCATTTCTCCCTTTAAGCTTAGCTGAAGACCAAATAAATCTAATTGTTACTGGTGGCAAAAAGCATCAGCTCAGTTTGGATCTCTCGTTTTAGCTCAGTGGACACCCCTGATGCATCCAAAAACAATACCTAGTTTGCTTGGAAAAGACCCTGATGCTGGGAAAGATCGAGGGGAGGAGGAAAAGTGGGCAAAAGAGGGTGAGATGGTTGGATGGCATCCCTGACTCAATGGACATGAGTTTGAGCAAACTCCAGGAGATAGTGAAGGCAGGGAAGCCTGGCGTGCTGCAGTCCGTGGGATCGCAGAGTCAGGACTTGGAAGCTGAACAACAAAGAGTGTACTATTTTTTCCCTCAGTGATGACAACATTGGGTTTATTCTGCAGTTACTTGGGCTAAGCTCCCTGGAACTAGTGTTGATATCATTTCTTGAACATTTATCCTCAGTGACATAATTGTTACTTTGTATATAATCAGCATGCCAAGCATTATATGACTGGGAAGCCGCTGTCTGAAAAGTGATGTGCCGTAATGAAGGTACGCCTTCTGGAGATAATTTTGGCTGCTTATCAGAGCAGGAGCAGCTGTATTTTGGACTCAGAGTTTCCACTTAATACACCATGAAAAAGCAACAAGTGCTCTACCAGAAAATTGTATTTTGTTGAAAGAACTAAAGCAAAATGAGCTGCAGTTCTATACCAAGGAATATTAAAACACTGGGGGGGAGAAACTAACTTGGAAGTGTATTTTTTTCAGTGTTCTGAGTCACTTTTTTTTAAAGTGTGTATTTAGTGTATATTGCCTCAGAATAAAAATATTTTTGGAATCCTTATCAGTCAGAAAAATGTCTTCAATCAAAATTAGTTGGAGTCTGGAGCTAAAATAACTCCATTGGGCTCATTTGTGGAATGGCTCTGGAGGCTTTATTTTTACAAGCAAATGGCAAATGCCTGCTCCAATGTATCGCTGATACAAATTAAGTGTATACTCTATTTCATAAATGAAGGAAGAGTTATTGGAAACACTCTTTCCCTGATCACTAAAAACTGATTGCCATCAAAGAAGGGCCTGATTACTAACCACCAGCTTAGTGTTTAGCTGGAACATCTGGCCGCCTCAGAGGGGGAAATTTGCTGAGCTTAAAAAATGTTTATTCCAACTTTCAACTCATGCATGTATAGAACACAGATGAGGAATCATCTGATGTCCTTCAGATTTCTGTTGCTAAACAAATGTAACTCATCTTCAAGGGAAAATTTAGTAAACTCCTTTCCTCACTGATTTAGCTTCTAAGCTCTTGGGTAACAAGAACTAGAGAAGAATAAAGAGCATAAGAAAACAAAGGGTGATTAGAGCCCTTAAAAATATAGCACAGGGAAATTCACTTAATGCACTGTGGTGACCTGAATGGGAAGGAGATCCAAGCAAGAGGGGGATCTATGTCTATGTGTGGCTGATACACTTTGATGTACAGTAGAAACTAACTGCGTTATAAAGCAACTGTACTCAAAAATTAATTTAAAAAACAGGTATCTGAAGGATAGTTTTAATGTTTCTTCATATGCAGTTTGATCTAGGTAGACTTTTGCAATTCTATTTAATTTTTAATAATTTTATTTATTTTGGCTGTGCTGAGTCTTTGTCACTGCTCAGACCTTTCTCTAGTCAGGGCGAGTGGGAGCGACTCTCTAGTTGCAGTGTGTGGGCGTCTCATTTCGGAGGTTTCACCTGTTGCAGAGCACGGGCTCTAGGGAACAGGGACTCGGCAGTTGCAGCTCCTGGCCTCTAGAGCACAAGCTCAATAGTAGTGGCCCACAGGTTTGGTTGCTTTGTGGCATGTGGGATCCTCGCCCCGGACCAGGGATCGAACTCCTGTCTCCTGCTTTGGCAAGGAGATTCTTTACCACTGAGCCACCAGGGAAGTCCAGTTTTTGTTGCTCTGACTCATCTCATGGTGTTGAGGGAATGCCTTGTCCACTGCACAGAGCTGAGTGCTCGGTGGAGACCATGACCTCAGGACCCACCAGTGCCTTGACTGCAAGACTGTTATTCGACATGTGTCCTATCCATGGCCAGCACTGGTCTTCCTACCCCTAGGGCTTGGATTACTATTACTAACCTGCAAAACAATTGACTCTGATTAAGTGTCATTTTCCCTGTGAATCCTTCCTTAACCATTTAAGAGTAGGTCCTTAGAGCCGTTAAGTTTATCCATTCCTTAGCATGTAGAGGTGGCATCATGATTTCTCATTCACTTACCAATCCTCCATCTCCAAGCCTGTGCATGTGATTCAGTGACAGTGTTTTCATTCCCATTGTAGTTCAGGCACTAGAATTAAGCCTGAGACATACCAGCTACTAAGTAAACGTTGATGATGGAATGAATGAATCAGATACCTCCTCTCTCCTCAGTTTACTTTAATTCTAGGGAACAAGACATGTGTTGCAAAAATGGTAATGAGGAAAAACAGAGGAAGGGACATGCTGAAAGAGTGATTCAATAAAAGGAGTTTCTTTCAAAACAGGATGCTCTTTTACCAGATTCCAAGGCAGCTTCATATGCTACTTTTTTCATACGCTACTTTTTTCACTACAATAGTGGTATTTAAGCCCTTAATTCTAAAAATATAGTAACTAGCTAAAATTAGCCTGGATTTAATGCTCTGGGTCAACTTAAAGTGATATGTGAACATCGGCAAAATAAAAAAAATTGTTTCTAAGTTCTATAAATCTCGCTGGGAATTTTTCATTGGCTCATCTCGTTAACAATCTTTTTCTCAGGGATAAGGTTTTCTAAGTCAATATTTTTCTAACAGCATGCCCTTTTGTCTTCCACTAAATATGGTAGTCTTTGTTTCTTTAGTGATCATGTGAGAACAGAAAGAAAATTTCTTCTCAGAGAAGACAGAACAGAGTAGTATATATTTCTTGCCAAAGGTTATCACAGTTTAATAGTAGGAAGGAATGTACACGTCTATAAACAGAATGTGCTGTGCTTTCTGAGGTTAACACCATTTGTTTAGTCTTGTTAAATAGCTGGTAAAATGATCCAGGTTGTAGAGAAACACAAGCTGTAGTGATTGCTGCACATGGCAGATTAGGGACCCCAGAATGTCACAAAGGTTTCTGGGAGGAGAGATGTTCAGAGTCAGGTGGGACCCCTCCACCTGCCTCCTGCTTCTTGATCCCTTGCCTATCAGCTGTGTTTTCCTCTCAGTCACCTTCCCTTGATATCTGCTTGCCCACCAATTTTTCCAACTTCACCCCTTCCATATTTTTAATTAACATTCTTCTCTTGTATTATGGGCTTGCTATTTTTTTTTTTTTTTTTGCAGCTAGAATCACTGTCCTGGTCTTTACACTGACTTTGTTCAGGCTTGCGCTAAGTCACTTCAGTCATGTTCCATTCTTTGTGGACTCTGTGGACTCTAGTCCACCAGGATCCTCTATCCATGGACTTTCCCAGGCAAGAGTACTGGAGTGGGTTGCCACTGTTTTTGTCCAGCAAATCTTCCCAACCCAGGGATTGAACCTGGGTCTCTTACAATGCAGGCAGATTCTTTAGAGCTGAGCTCCCCAGGGAAGCCCTGTCTAGGCTTAACACAGACAATTTTTAACTAGGAAACCAGGTGAAATTCAGGAAACCAAAATATATTGGTTTTTCTTCATTTAAGACATTAGCAACCAGGACATTATCAACATAAACACACATACTCACATACAGTCTCACATTCATTCCCTGGCTTCTGTCATAAGGTAAAGGAGTCCAAAAAGGCAGTGCTCACAAAGGTTTCTTTACATCACTTATTTTCTGTTCTCTGAACACAGACTGGACATTGTCAGCAATCGTGAGCCTGCAGCAAAGAAATGTTGCAGATTTCCTCTATTTTCTATTTCTAATGATCTGGCATTAGAAAGACTTTGTGTTCTCCAGAAATTAACTTGGATGTTTTCTGAGCTCAGTGGGCATTGTGGCAGGGGGAGGGGGGTGTAATTATCTTGAAGGATCCCAAAAGGGACCATGGGCAGCATTGCACTTGCTTCTATGCTATAGTTATGTTAGGTGTGGTTTGGCACCTCCACTAGATGGAAATTAAGTCACTTTTTTCCACCATCAGCATGACGTGGGAAACGTGGTACAACTAAAGATGCTTAACCTCTATCCTAGACTTTCAGGGGCTTAGATTTTTGAATATACTAGACAAGCAGCTGAGAACAACTTAGTTTTGAGGGTATGGAATGGTTGATCATTCTGAGGAATATCCCACGCTGTATGCTAAGTCCAAGACAGACCTTGGCAAACTGGAAAAGTTGGTCACCTTATTTATTGACAAAGACCAGAATCAAAACAAAGTCATCTGCTTTCTGTCTTTGACACCTTACACTTGGGTGCATGGATTTATCCCCAGGTTTTCTTTCTTGTTCCACTGGTCTATATTTTGTTTTTGTGCCAGTACCATACTAGCTTGATGACTGTAGTTTTGTAATATAGTCTAAAATCAGGAAGATTGATTCCTCCAGTTCCATTCTTCTCTCTCAAGATTGCTTTGACTATTTGGGACCTTCTGTGTTTCCATACAAATTGTGAAATTATTTATTCTATTTCTGTAAAACATACTGTTGGTAGTTTGATAAGGATTGCATTGAATGCATTAAAATATATACATTAAAATAGATAGTCAGTGGGAGTTTGATGTATGATGAAGGGGACCCAAAGCTGTTGCTCTGTGACAACCTGGAGGGATAGGATGGGGAGGGAGGGGGGAGGGTCACATGTATGCCTATGGCCGATTCATGCTGATGTATGGAGAGGCCATCACAATATAAAGTATTTATCCTCCAATTAAAATAAATATTTTTTTAAAAAACTGCATCTGTATGGATATAAAATAAATAGATATATTACTTACCTTTTTGGTTATTCAGACATGCTTCAATTATGCCATGGGTAAATACATATAATGGCAGCCATCTTGGAACATTAACTTTAGAATTACATGAAATAAAATAGGTAAAGCACTTAATATAGTGCCTAATACTAAGTGGTCAATAAATATTAGCATTAATTCACTTGCTTTACACTCACGGGTATTTCCTTCTTGGCTTCTTGAGATACTAATCTTTGGTAAAGGAGATTTTTCACTGGGCCACTAAGCTAGCAACTGGTCTGTTACATGCCATTATTTCTTTGAGCCGAGACATTAAATACCATATCCTCCAAAGTTGGACCCCATTTGCTAGTGTGCTAAGGGAATTTGTTCTCTCTGCATTCCGAGGGTCTGCTCCTGGAGAAATGGGCCAGTTCAGCAGTTTTGTAGAAGCTTAGAGGTGCTACCCAGCAAGACACATATAGAAGCCGGGACAGCAGGGCTGGCTTTGAGAAAACAAAGAGCTTTACGCTGAGGTCCACCAGAAAGGAGACGAGAGACAGGGTTCAAATCGGTCTCCTCTATCCAGGGTTTCAGGTGGAATTTAAGGAGTTAAGGGAAAAATCAAAGTGGGAAGCTGATTGGCTGGTCTCAAATCAGTTCATATAAGCTCCTGGTGTTCCTGGAAGCCAGGTTCTGCTTATGGATGGGCTTTCACTTTGTCCAGCACACTGGTGGCAATGTTTCTATTCTCTGAGTTCCATAGACTGAAGATTTTTGGTCCTCGGGTCCTCCTGGAGACATGCTTTCTGTTATGTGTTTGCACAGTGCTGTCTTTGGAAATTAGCCCTAGTTTTTTGATTGCTCAGCCACCTGTTTGAGGAGGCAACCAGGTTAAGATGGTATTGTTTCAGTTTATCCACCCCCCTTTTCCACGACTTGGCCTTAAGAAGATCCTGAAGACATTCTTCAAAAGGTAAGAGCAGATGTTTGAGATGAAGAGGGGCCAGGAGGAGAAAACTTTGGTGATGGGCTGTCTCAGGCCTTGGGCAGAAAGTATTCAACCTGGATGTTGCTTAGACATGCAGACTCATGCTTGTGTGATCGCTTCTGAGGAGGTAAAATGTTTTGGCCATCTCCCAGGAAGGTAAGGGCTTCCCTGGTGACTCAGTGGTAAATAATTAGTAGAAGACCTGGGTTCAATCCCTGGATGGGAAGATTACCTGGAGAAGGAAATGGCAACCCACTCCAGTATTTTTGCCTGGAGAATCCCGTGGACAGAGGAGTCTGACAGGCTACAGTCACTTGGGTGGCGAAAGAGTCGGACACAACTTAGCGACTCAAAAACAACAGTAAGAACAACAAGAATGATAATCCAAATCACAGAAACAAATGCGGGCCTGAGTGTTTCAATCTGTATTCTCCTGACTTGCTTTTTCAAATTCAGCTGAGTCTCAGCCCCCTCAGGTTGCTTTTTCAAGGTGACCTTTTCACGCTCCTCCTCGTCGAGTATGTTTTTCAAGGTGGTGAGAGGAGCCTGGACTCTCCTAGGCCCCTCTGCAGTAAGCAGCCTGCCCTCAGCACGTGGGAGGAAACTGTTGGGAACCTCTGACCAAACCGGGTACAGCCTTGAAACTGCTGGCATGGATCCCTCGCAGCCGGGAAGCGTGCATGGCTTTCAGGGTTCCCTAAGTGAACGCTCACATCCAAGCTGGTCATAGTCAAGACTGTTGCTTTTCCTCAGTGGCTTCGCCATAGAATACTTATAGCCAAGTTGTGGGCAGTTAATATGGCATTTGCTTACTTCTTTCCAGAAACCAAACTAGGAGATGAAATTTGTCTCTGAATCCTAAGGCTCTTGCTTTCTCTCTTATGCCTCTAAAGGCTATTTGATTTCTCTGCTTTGCTGGGGTATTGGGCAGGGAAGTGGTGGAGGTGTTGGTGAGAGAAGGCCGTTTTCTAGAGATTTGTACTGTTCTCAGCTCTTGGGTTTGAAACCTGAGTATTAACTAAGATTTTGACTGGAGGGCTGCTTGTTCACGAGCTGTCTCCAAACATCCATCCTCAGAGGGACCAGCTAACCCCTCAGAACCAGCTCTAAGGTAGAGAGAAGTTGGGTGGGACAGGGGAGCAGCCACTATTGTACTCAGGAACTCTGTATAAAGGAACAAGGCATGCTCTGAGCCACAGATTGGCAAACCCTAGTGCTTGCTTTTCTCTTTCATGATCTTAAGGGTTTTCCAGGTGTAGCCAACCTTCTGCCTCCCACAGACCTGGAGTTTCTGAGAAGACTAGTTGGCATCAGGCCAATCCGTGAAGGCTGGGAAGAGGCAGCAGGAATCCTCTAAAGGCAGTTGTTACAGGCTCTTCCATGGTTCTGCTGGCCAAGAAGTAAGCTGTCTTGAGCCCTACGATAGAGGAAACCCAGTCAGCCAACTGCAAAGCTCAGACTCCACCAAGGGCTTGCTTTTCTTCAGGGGATGGACTCCCAGATGAGGAACTCTTGGCTGCCTTTTCCTCAGCAATTCCTGGCGCTGTGGGTACCCCCTTTTCTAGGTCAAGAGTGGACAAGTACAAGTAATGGGTTCACAAGATGTGACCCTGATTAGGTTTTTTTAATGTTACTTTGCTGAATAAGGATTTAAAGGGGAGATGTAAAACTATGGTTCAGAAGGAGAACCTTCAGAAAAGCCGGTCTTGCCCGAGTCAGAGCCTAACAGTGGTCTCGACTTACAGCAGTTTGTTCCTCCTTCAGTCCCTCCTGAGGTTCTCTGCCTTACTAAAGGGATTCCTTGCCCAGGCTCCTCTGCCAACCATCCTCCTCTGGCCTCCTCTAGCCCTGGCTTCTCCACACTCTTCATAGCAGGAGTGGGATTCTATCTGCTTTCTTTCTGGATTCTTCTGTGGAGTCTGATGATTTCTTTTTCAGTAGGTCTCTGTTCAGAGACCCAACAACCGCTATTTGAAATTTGCTTGTCGAAGTCAGCTTTCCAACTTCTTAAGTTTTCTCAGCACTGCACCTTAAGGTTCTTAGTAGACAAAGACCCACTTCTTCTGGAAAATAAATCCTTTACGCCCACGTACTTTCTTGGTCAAATAAAGTTACAGTCTTATTTGACACTTACTTAAACAGCTCTCATCGTGGGCATGGTTTACAGTTTGCTAATTAAAACACAAAACAAAACACAACTCTCTAGGTAGAAAAGGAAATACCTTGTAACCTCATTAAAGTACTCTTTGTCATCTTTTCCTCCCAGGCTTTGAAACTCATTTTTATTTTCAAACACCAATGTCTTTGTTCCTCACCAAGGTCTTTTGTGCTAAACATAATAGTAACATATATCAAAGGACCATTGGCATTGCCCCTGTCCAGGATAACCAAACATGTAATCTATAAATACAAGTTGTTTTCATCTCTTTGGCAGAAATTAAGCAGCCTACAAGGTCATAAAGTAAGTCGACGAGGACTAGAAACACAACCCAAGACGACTGACCCCCAGGTCTGTTCATTGCACTAGATCACGCTTCCTTCCTCAGTGAAAAACTTCCCACAGCAGGAAGAACCAGAGAGCAAGCTCTAAATTATACATGACTGTTTGTCTCATTTTCCTTCATGGCTAATTGAAGATGCAGGGCAGGGCTACTTTTTGCCTTTGTCTCTCGTATCATCTCATTTGTCTCACAAGTGACAGGGAGTATCTGCTGCAATTTGGCTTCATTAAAGACCAGAAAGAAGTCGGTGGGCTTTGAAGAGTCTCAGGATGACAGGTGTTGTGTCTTGGTTCACACTTAGGTATGCATTTCATTGTTTGTGTGTTTGTTTTACACTTTAGATGAAAACTGAGAAAGTGAAAGTTGCAAACTCATGTCTGACTCTTTGCAACCGCATGGACTATACAGTCCATGGAATTCTCCAGGTCAGAATACTGGAGTAGGTAGCCTTTCCCTTCTCCAGGGATCATCCCAACCCAGGGTATAAACCCAGGTCTCCTGCATTGCAGGCAGATTCACCAGCTGAGTCACAAGGAAAGCCAAGAATAATGGAGTGCGTAGCCTATCCCTTCTCCAGCAGATCTTCCTGACCCAGTGATCGTACTGGGGTCTCCTGAATTGCAGGCAGATTGTTTACCAACTCAGCTATCAAAATGCATAACTTTTAAAATATAAATTTATTTATTTTAATTGGAGGTTAATTACTTTACAATATTGTATTGGCTTTGAAAGTCAACTGCATGAGATGTTTAGTTGATAGGATGGGAATATGGGTGGCTGAAGAAAAATCATCAAAATATTCAACTACCAAACAAGGGAAATGTAAAAGTTCCCAATCTTTATGAATGTTAAGCATGGGAGGCATGATACTTGGATTAGGGCGGACAATAGAAGTTCAGAGTTTCTTGCAGCCTGTTTAGTCTGAGAAAGATTAGGACTCTGGAGAGAGAGTGGGACCAAGTTGCCAAAACCACAGTTCTGCGTGATCACTCACAAGTGATATTTTGGAGAGAGAATTCATACCACAGCTCACAGTATGCTTTTGGGTATTATCTTCATTGCATGTCCTTGTTCAGTGGTCTTTGAGACCTGAGCACCAAAACTATGCTGAAATATCACTAATAATAATAATAAGTAATGGTGTCAACTAATGCTCTATAACTGTAAGGTGAGTCCTTAGTTCTATGTCCTTTTTTTCCCCTTCTTTACAAAGATACCAGCATTGCTTACGTTTTAGGCTTTCTCGATGTGTTCAAATTTGCAATAGAACAAGCCTATACCTCCTGCTTTTTCCCTTCTGTCTGGTGTATAGTGCAGCATTTGGCTTAGTATGAAATCTTCACGGATAGAAATGATCTGGTGAGAGCAGAGTGGAATAAGGAGAGATGAGTTTTGAGAATATTATAAAGGCAGTATGTACAGAAGGAAGAGAAACAAGAAGAAAGAAGCTTGAGTAGACAGTCCTAAAACAATAATGGAATTTCAGGATGTCAGTCCTGCCCTGGCTTTGCCAGTCACGTCCTGCTCTTCACTCTTCAGGTGGGGACCCATCTCCTAAGCAGCAGAGGGGCACAGACCGCCTACCACAGCATCATTCTGAGGGGTTATATGATCCCGCCCGGAAGCTGGAGTTCTTTTGACTGCCTCCTCCATCCTTTTTTTTTTTATTAGAATCTGCTGTCTTTAGGAATGACTAGAGTGCAGGGAAAAGGAGTCATGTCAAATATCAGAATCACTGCTTCCATGGTGAGACATTTTCCCATTAATATCTTCCATGATAGGGGATTCTCTGGTGGTCCAGTGGTTAGGACTTGGTACTTTTACTGCCAGGAGCCTAGGTTCAATTTCTGATCTGGGAACTAAGATCCCACAAGCCACACAGCACAGCCGATTAATGATAATAATAATATCTTCCATGACAGGACATTGCATATCCTTACAAATAGAGCACTTTTGCACAGAATTTAGCTAATAAGACAGAGAATAAGACATGAAGATAGTTTTAGAGTATTAAAATGTCACTCTCACTCATGTGTTTATTGAGCTTATGTACACAGTTCAACTACTTTATTTAGCTTCTATACTGCAAGAAATAGTTTCAAAATAGCCATTCATATTCCTGTGTCTCCTTACTGCTGTCTGTCTACAGAGATTCCCTGCACTCACCTCTCTGCCAAACTTCTTGGCTAATCAGAAGTTGGAGCAGCCTTCTCTCTCATGGTTTTCTCATCCTAGTCAGTCTCAATCTATGTCCTTTGATTAGTAAAAGTGAAAAAGTGAAAGTGTTAGTCACTCAGCCATGTCTGACTCTTTGCAACTCAGGGACTGTAGCCTGCCAGGCTCTTCTGTCCATGGAATTCTCCAGGCAAGAATACTGGAGAGAGTAGCCATTCTCTTCTCCTGGGGATCTTCCTAACCCAGGGATCAAACCCATATCTCCTGCACTGCAAGCAAATTCTTAACCATCTGAGTCACCAGGGATCACCTGTGATTTCTGTAGCCATCAAACCGTTCCTTGTCCTGCTTTGCTGACTAGGTATCTTCTCAGAGACTACTGAGCACTGAGTATCAAAAGTCTGTCCTTGAGGGAGAGGGTGGAATGCGTTGGCAGAGTGGCAGTGTAACATGTGTGATATCATAAGTGAATCAAATCGCCAGTCCAGGTTTGATGCAGGATGCAGGATGCTTGGGACTGATGCACGGGGATAATCCAGAGAGAGGGTGTGGGGCGGGAGGGGGGAGGTGGGGGTCGGGATGGGAGTTCATGTACACTCGTGGCTGATTCATGTCGATGTGTAGCAAAACGAATACAGTATTGTAAAGCAAAACAAATTAAAAAAAAAAAAAAGGTCTGTCCTTAATCAGCTCTGATTGCCATTACAACATACCAAGACTGGGTGATTTAACCAACAGCAATGTATCTCTCACATTTCTGGAGGCTAAAAATCCAAAGTCAAGATCACAGACTCAGTTCCTGGTGAGTGTCCTTTTTGTAACTCGCAGATGGCCACCTTCTCACTAGCAGAGAGATAATGAGTTATTCTCTCTTCCTCTTCTATAAAATCACTCATCCCATGATGGTGGCCCCACCTTTGGGACTTCATCTAAACCTAGTTACCTCCCAGTGGTCCTACCTGCAAATACCATCACTTGGGGGTTAGGGCTTCAGCGTATGAATTTGAGAGGAGGTACACATTCAATCCATAACAACTGCCCTTGACCTTAGATTCATTAGAAAGATGTAAAATGGAAAGCATGGCTGCTTCAAGAATTCTCTTTAGGCGGAGGTCCTGTGGCCATTCAGAGAGCTGCACCAACCTCTTTTTGCCATGTGACAGACAGCTCAGAGGCAGGGAGCTAAGTTCAAATCCAAAAGACCTAAGAGCCACTTTGGCTTAGATGCCTCCTGGCCCAGAGCACCCAGGGTTTCTGATGGACCACTCGGCATAGCTGTCCTTGTATAAATCAAGGGTGGAAGAGACAGAAAAGTCAGGACATTCACGGACACTGCAGACTGGGAAGACTACCCCAGACTTTCATAACTTATTTCCAGTTCTTCCCAGACTAGACTTAATTTGTCAATCCAGGTCATTTTTCCTGAGATATTATTCCTAAGTAACATCAGTTCAGTTCAGTTCAGTCGCTCAGTCGTGTCCGACTCTTTGCAACCCCATGAATCACAGCACGCCAGGCCTCCCTGTCCATCACCAACTCCCGGAGTTCACTCAGGCTCACGTCCATTGAGTCTGTGATGCCATCCAGCCATCTCATCCTCGGGCGTCCCCTTCTCCTCCTGCCCCCAATCCCTCCCAGCATCAGGGTCTTTTCCAATGAGTCAACTCTTCGCATAAGGTGGCCAAAGTACTGGAGCTTCAGTTTTAGCATCATTCCTTCCAAAGAAATCCCAGGGTTGATCTCCTTCAGAATGGACTGGTTGGATCTCCTTGCAGTCCAAGGGACTCTCAAGAGTCTTCTCCAACACCACAGTTCAAAAGCATCAATTCTTCGGCGCTCAGCCTTCTTCACAGTCCAACTCTCACATCCATACATGACCACAGGAAAAACCATAGCCTTGACTAGACGGACCTTAGTCGGCAAAGTAATGTCTCTGCTTTTGAATATACTATCTAGGTTGGTCATAACTTTTCTTCCAAGGAGTAAGCGCCTTTTAATTTCATGGCTGCAGTCACCATCTGCAGTGATTTTGGAGCCCAAAAAAACAAAGTCTGACACTGTTTCTACTGTTTCCCCATCTATTTCCCATGAAGTGATGGGGCCAGATGCCATGATCTTCGTTTTCTGAATGTTGAGCTTTAAGCCAACTTTTCCACTCTCCTCTTTCACTTTCAACAAGAGGCTTTTTAGCTCCTCTTCACTTTCTGCCATAAGGGTGGTGTCATCTGCATATCTGAGGTTATTGATATTTCTCCCAGCAATCTTGATTCCAGCTTGTGTTTCTTCCAGTCCAGCGTTTCTCATGATGTACTCTGCATATAAGTTAAATAAGCAGGGTGACAATATACAGCCTTGACGTACTCCTTTTCCTATTTGGAACCAGTCTGTTGTTCCATGTCCAGTTCTAACTGTTGCTTCCTGACCTGCATACAGATTTCTCAAGAGGCAGGTCAGGTGGTCTGGTATTCCCATCTCTTTCAGAATTTTCCACAGTTTATTGTGATCCACACAGTCAAAGGCTTTGGCATAGTCAATAAAGCAGAAATAGATGTTTTTCTGGAACTCTCTTGCTTTTTCCATGATCCAGCGGATGTTGGCAATTTGATCTCTGGTTCCTCTGCCTTTTCTAAAACCAGCTTGAACATCAGGGAGTTCATGGTTCATGTATTGCTGAAGTCTGGCTTGGAGAATTTTGCACATTACTTTACTAGCATGTGAGATGAGTGCAATTGTGCAGTAGTTTGAGCATTCTTTGGCATTGCCTTTCTTTGGAATTGGAATGAAAATTGACCTTTTCCAGTCCTGTGGCCACTGCTGAGTTTTCCAAATGTGCTGGCATATTGAGTGTAGCACTTTCACAGCATCATCTTTCAGGATTTGAAACAGCTCCACTGGAATTCCATCACCTCCACTAGCTTTGTTCGTAGTGATGCTTTCTAAGGCCCTGGCCTCGGGCGTGGGTGGCTCCTCTCAGCTCCCTCTCCTGGCCTTGGGGGCAAGGTGGCTTTTCCCTGCTGCCCCAGACCTCAGACGTGGGGTGTCTCCTCCCTGCTGCCACTGACCTTGGACGCGGGGTAGCTCCTCTCGGCCGTTCCTGCGCCATCACAACCTGGCACTCTAGGCCGCTACCCCTGACCTCAGACATGGGGTAGCTTTCTGCCACGCTCAAGTGCAGCGGCCGCCTCCGCTGCCTACGTTGAAGGTCAGGAACGGTGGCGGTAAGGAGATACCCCTCATCCAAGGTAAGGAGCAGCGGCTGTGCTTTGCTGGAGCAGCCGTGAAGAGATACCCTACACCCAAGGTAAGAGAAACCCAAGTAAGATGGTAGGTGTTGCAAGAGGGAATCAGAGGACAGACACACTGAAACCATACTCACAGAAAACTAGTCAATCTAATCACACTAGGACCACACCCTTGTCTAACTCAATGAAACCAAGCCATGCCTGCAGGGCAACCCAAGATGGGTGGGTCATGGTGGAGAGGTCTGACAGAATGTCATCCACTGGAGAAGGGAATGGCAAGCCACTTCAGTATTTTTGCCTTGAGAAGCCCATGAACAGTATGAAAAGGCAAAAGGATAGGATACCAAAAGAGAAACTCCCCAGGTCATTAGGTGCCTAATATGCTACTGGAGATCAGTGGAGAGTAATTCCGGAAAGAATGAAGGGATAGAGCCTAAGTAACATCGTTAGTATATATCAGGTGACCAGGGGAACAGAGTGCTAGTACATTCACTGAAGGTCAAGTTGTCATGAAAAAGAAGAAAGGAGGGCTATTAACCCCTTCCCACTCTCCTGGATTAGTGGTTACCTTCCCCTGTATCCCACTTCTTGGAGCCATTCCTAAGAGCACTGGAACATTTAGGGAAGTTATCACAAAGTGTCTTATATTTTGAACTTGATTAGGAGATAAGTTATGCTAATATAATACACTTTTCTCCAACCTCTCCTTAGCATATTACTTTTACCAGAATCCCAGACACTAATGACACACTCAATGCTATAATTAGTAAAAGTCATGTATAATGCCTTAGTGATGGATTAACTTTTTCAGGAACTCTCTTTAATAATTCTGTACTCTGAACAACATCCTAATGCATAAATTTAAAAAGTGATTACAGAGGTACACTCCTCATAATCAGAGTTGTTTCATCAATAAGCATTTATTTAGAAGTCCCAGTGAATCATGGCCTGTTTGAACTCTGGAAATTCATGGTGAAAAAGAAAGAGAATGTCCCTCCTTTAAGGAGCTTGCACTTGACTGCAAGGGGACCACCAACAGGTTTAAAAACTAAATAGTTAATATAGTTTGTTACAATCAGGTAATGCACTAAACCAAGGCATAGTGGGCAGTGAGGTTGGGGCCGGTGTGGTGGGGAGATCAAGAACAGCTGCTTTAACCAAAAAGATTAGGATCAGCTAAAGCCCCTGGGAGGAGATGCCATCTAATATAAGACAGGAAAGGTTGAGAAAGGGACAGGCATGCAAAGCCAGAGGGAGGAGCATTCCAAGAGAAGGAACAAAGGTGAATGTTCAGAGAAAGGAAAGTACTTGATATCACAACAACACAGCAACACTAAAAACACAGTACAAAATCACAACAGTAAACAACTATATACCTATTGCCAATAATTTGGGGCTCACTCTTGCTTGGCACTGTGTTACATTTTTCTCAAACCACTTACAAGACTTCACATGTGCAGAAATTACAGCCTCCAGAAGTGAGTTACATGCTGAAAGTCACGCGGAGTTCAGATTTCATGTCTGAGATTTGAGCCCAGGTCCAAAGTCTAAATTCAAAAGCACTCTCCTCAACTTAAATCTGCAATTTTCTAGAACTCCATGGTTGTTGCTACCTTCTGGCCGCCTCTGCTTCTGAAATGCTGAGTGAGGCTACAAAAAAGATGCCAAATGTGATCAGGGAGAAATGAAAGCACATGTATTTGGCCAAGCAAGTATTACTTTGCAGTCTATTAGCTATGGTTAAATATTTAACACTTTTGAAAGCTCTGGGTTGATGACATTTTCAAATTGCCAATTTCTGTTTACTTTGGGGCAGGCTGCAACATTACTGTATTCAAGAATAGTCAGCCCAGCCTTGCTTTGCTAAAACTGAGTGGCTCGCTCTTAACACCCAAGGCAGAAGTTGGCGAACATTGTCTAAACAAACCAATTTCACCACAATTTTAAAGTTACTCAGAGATATATTGCTGTTTAAAAAAAAAAAAATTCTCTGAAAAGTCACAAAATTCTGCAGTATGACTCATTATTTGCTGACTGTTTGTGTGGGAAAATAATTAGCTTTTTAAAATGGAGTGCTGTAGCCAGAAACAATAAACCCACTTTGCAAAACACAATCCAGTTTCATTTGCCTCTAAAACCTTTTATTTTCTACATTTTCATTGAGCACTGGCCTGGAGAAACAACCAAACCTCTTTTGACAGAGAACTATTTAAAAAAGGAAACACAATGTAAGTAATCTCTCAAAGCATTATTTTAAAGAATTAGGGGATTGGATTTTGTTTTATTAATAATTTAATAGTAATCATCATTTGTGTATGGGACCCTCACTTTGTGCATGCAGAGTTTGGAGCACTTTAAGGCCAACTCTGAAATAGACACTATAAACATCCATATCTTACAGATAAAATAAATGAGACCAAGATAAGTCAACCAACTCTCTTTTACAACTCATTTAAGTTTCTTTAGAGAATGTGCATAGCATCTCTTTTGAGCCCCAATGTCCCCAATATTGGGACAGAGAATTAATATCTGGATCTATTGGTCCATTTCTTTAATTGATCTTTCAAAGTATGTTCAATATATTCAGTGTACATTCTCTATTAAGACCAGCACACATTTGTAGTTCTGCCCTTGGCTCCCTTAAGAGCAAGTTTGGTGGGCTGTGACTAAGTCAGTTGTGATGCTTGTGCCATATATATGACATAAAAAGCTTTTGATCATGCTCACCTTGTCCCTCTTAAACCATTAAACCCATCCCTTTCCCTGCTGACTTTCAGAAATATCAAGTGCTATGGAGATGAGTGGGATTTGGGCCATTTTTCACCAAAAAATGACCAATGGATAGGACACTTATGTTACTACTATGATGAAGAACACTTGCTCATATAACCAACCCCTATCTTGTTTCTTTATCCATAATGATACCTATAATAATAAAGGCTAGGAATTAAACCCACATCTGGTTAAATGGTCTTCCAAAAAAGATACATGTTTCATTTCCTTACTCTTCTGACCCCAGCCCAGTTGGTAGCTTTTGAATTTAACTTTCTAATTGGTACCATGCTGTTTTCATTGAACAGCCATGGGGAAGAGGATCTCACACGTGAGCTGTAATTTAGATGCTCAAACAAATGTCAGTTTCCTCTCCCAAGCTCACTTTCTTTGGAATGGAAAAATATTTTCTCCATTTCCAGTGTTTATATTTCTTACATTCTGACACTTGCTTGTATTTCTTAACTTGTACATTATCTAAGATTGATACTTTCTGCTAATATTAGATAAACCAAGCTAAGCCTTTCCATTTGCACAGATTACTCCCCAAAAGCAGGCAAATCACATTCTAGCCTTTTATTTGGGCATTCCTGTATGTTCTGACATGATGTCTTTGTTGTCAATGAGGTTTTTATTGTTTGCTTAACAAAATTATCTCATTAAGCGAATGGCTTTAGGGATTCATTTGCTTTTATTTATTACTAGCTTGGGAAAAAGATATACAACTTTTGTTAGGGGAGTATGTCAAAAAATAGGATCTGTACCTATACAGAGATTATTTTTATAATCTATTTCCCTGTATAGTAATAAAATTATTTTATAGGTTTACATTAATACATTTAATTGCTGCCTTGAGAATTCCAAAGCTAATATGTGCAATGTTAATGCTAATGCCCATTGCATTCTATATAAGTAAATCATACTCATTCATATATCTTTTTCTACAAATCTAAATGGGTTTTGCTGGTGGCTCAGACAGTAAAGAATCTGCCTGCAATGAAGAGACCTGTGCTCGATCCCTGGGTTGGGAAGATCCCTTGGAGGAGGGCATGGCAAGCCACTCCAGTATTACCTGGAGAATCCCTTGGACAGAGGAGCCTGGCAGGCTACAGTCACAGTGGTCACAAACAGTCAGGACTAAGCACATATATTATTTATCTTTATCTACATCTATATCTATATGTTGATTGATATTTCTTAGGGTAGCTAAGAGTTGTCTGCCATCAAATATGGGTTGCCATATTAAATAAAAACTGCTTCAAATTAAAATATTTTAAGGGAAATGCAAGTTATCAAGTCTACTAGACTTACATTTATAACACCAGAGGAACACTCAGTGTAAGTGAGATCTTGAAAGAGAAGTCAGAGGTGAGCTTTTTCAATGCTGGTAATTAATTCTTGCTTTGCATAGGCTAATTGAGGGCAGTCATCAAATACTGGATGTCATTTCATTTCCTAGCTGTCAATGGAACTACAATCTGCTTTCCCTGCTAAATCTGTTAACCCCTGTGCTTTTCTTTGCTGATAGAGGCATGTTAAAGATAGAGGGGCACCACGAGCTTTGTTTGGTTTCATGAATGTCAATATTTTCCTTCAAGTGAACTGAATGTTGTTCCTTTGTCAGATTTTTCTTTTCCTAACATCTGTGTTAAGGTATACACACACACATACACAAACAGCAGTAAAGAAAAACATTGGGGGGAAAAATGGAGGACCAAATGAAGAGAGGGAACTGGAGGATATTTCTTAGATAGGCTTATGTTATATGTCTTATGTTATAGAATAACTGGTGCTCTGGTACATGCGAGTATATTAAATAATTCACTCAGCAAATGGTGACTGTGTATGTACTAACTGATAAGCATTGGGCTAAGTATTGGAGAGGCCCTTGAACTGCAAGGAGATCCAACCAGTCCATCCTAATGGACATCAGTCCTGGGTGTTCATTGGAAGGACTGATGTTGAAGCTGAAACTCCAATACTTTGGCCACCTGATGTGAAGAGCTGACTCATTTGAAAAGACCCTGAAGCTGGGAAAGATTGAAGGCAGGAGGAGAAGGGGACGAGAGAGGATGAGATGGTTGGATGGCATCACCGACTCAATGGACATGGGTTTGGGTGGACTCCAGGAGCTGGTGATGGACAGCGAGGCCTGGTGTGCTGTGGTTCTTGGGTCGTAAAGAGTCAGACATGACTGAGCTACTGAACTCAAGTATTGGAGAAGTGAGAGAAAACGCAACAAAAGCAGCGCAGAGACTGTTGTTGAGGTTGGGGTGACATCAGTACACGTGCTTGAATGTGACCCTTGGGCATCACAGGTAATTTTCTTGGGAACCTGCATATCTGTCCTAGAACAAGAACACTTCTGTCACTCTTTGCAGTTTCCTTTGCTAACTGTCCTCAATTTCTTAGCTCTCACCTCTGCCCAGAAAAATCCCATTCCAAGTAAATGGCTTATTTGGCAATGATTGAGTCTACAGAGCCAAGTCTTCCCATGGGAAGATGTGTTTTGATGTGTGCTTTGAATTTCTGGGTTGGCTGGACACATTTGCCTTGAAGTCCAGAGAGACTATGGCCATGTCTTACTCTATCAAATAACTCAAAGAACTGCAGCAAATCCAAGTTGAACAAATCACTTTTCTAAAAGACAATTGAGATAAACATTTCAGGGTTGCTTTTTTTTTTTTTTTTTTTTGCCCCTTAAGTTCTTGATGATTTTGATCTCACTGACCTCACTCTATTTTAGGCTTTGTATTTTACAGTTGTGTGTGTGTGTGTTTTGCAAATTTTGTATTTACCTGCCAGATACAGTTTTCCATCTCATATTGTTTTCCATGCATAGTTTTGTGAGTGTTTGGAGAAAAAGGACTGAGACTACCTCTTTGAAACCTGCTCAGAACCAATTGTTGTACCGTCACAGTGGAGGAATTGAATACTTTGAGCTGAATTTAAGGGGCTTTAATCAAGGTTCATTATAGTTTTTATATTAGCAAAATAATTTATATTCAAAATAGCCTTTTTAACATGGGAAATAGATGGGGAAACAGAGGAAACAGTGTGAGACTTTATTTTTAGGGGCTCCAAAATCACTGCAGATGGTGATTGCAGCCATGAAATTAAGAAACGCTTACTCCTTGGAAGGAAAGTTATGACCAATCTAGATAGTATATTGAAACCTGAGATATTACCTTGCCAACAAAGGTCCGTCTAGTCAAGTCTATGCTTTTTCCAGGGGTCATGTATGGATGTGAGAGTTGGACGGTGAAGAAAGCTTAGCGCCGAAGAATTGATGCTTTTGAATTGTCATGCTAGAGAAGAGTCTTATGGCCCTTAGACTGCAAGGAGATCCAACCATCCTAAAGGAGACCAATCCTGGGTGTTCATTGGAAGGACTGATGCTGAGGCTGAAACTCTAATATTTTGGCCACCTCATGCGAAGAGTTGACTCATTGGAAAAGACTCTGATGCTGGGAGGGATTGGGGGCAGGAGGAGAAAGGGACAACAGAGGATGAGATGGCTGGATGGCATCACCAACTCGATGGACATGAGTTTGAGTGAACTCCAGGAGTTGGTGATGGATAGGGAGGCCTGGCGTGCTGCAATTCATGGGATCGCAGAGTCGGACATGACTGAGCGACTGAACTGAACTGAACTGAACATGCTCAATGACATTCTAAATCGGGTTTTCTCCTTCATTTCTTTCTAGTGTCTGTAGTTTAAAATTACTGATCCCATGTTCATCACTCATATTAACTCTGGAGAAATTTGGAAAAATAATACAAAGCCTCAAAGTGTTCATGTAGCAGCAGAGTTTATCACTTGCCTGAAGTTGCACTCATGCAACTATGTAGTGGATAGAGCCCCTATGTTTCATAAAGTCCATTACAATATGATGAGATCCAGCTTCTGTGGTTCAGTTTCAGAGAGATGATTGTATTATCCCCAAAACACCTAAATGGCTTCAGTTAATATAGTCTATGGTGTTTTGCCTCAGTGTTCCCTGTGCTCCTTTTTTTTGAGTGTGGTGGAAGCAATCCTTTATCCTTTTGCCAAACACAGATGATGTGTTCCTTGCAACTGTGAATACAAAACTTGGAGATTGGTTTCTTTCCCTGATTTCCCCAAGGCATCTTGCACTCACCTTAGAGTTCAATGTCAGAGAAACGACAAACTGTGTGAACTGATGAAAGGTGGGACTCTGCTACTCTATAGAGAAAGACACTTCTGGGCTTTTCTTCAGATTTTCCCAGTGTGTAGATATGATCCCCTGGATTGGAAAGGCTACACAAGTCTTTTCCACTGGAATTTGTTGTAAAGGGCTGCAAACAGTTTTTTTTTTCTTCATAAATCTAAGAATTACAGTTTATCGTGCAAAGGGGTAATACCTGGTACACCTATAGAAAAGTACCAATATCAGGAGAAATAGGTAAGAATAGGCAAAGGTTCTCCAGTGGTGGTGTGTGTGTATATGTGTGTGTGTGTTAGTCTCTTGGTAGTGTCCGCTCTTTGCAACTGCATAGACTGTAGTCCACCAGACTCCCTCTATCCATGAAATTCTCCACACAAGAATAGTGGAGTGGGTTGCCATCCCCTCCTCCAGGGGAATCTGTCTGACCCAGAGATCTAACCCTGGTCTCCTGCATTGCAGGCAGACTCTTTATCATCTGAGCTACCAGGGAAGCCCAGTCCAATAGCATTAATTGGACATAAAGTCACTAAGAAGTAATTTAAAGGAAAATTAAGATTTAAAAAAAAAAACATTATTTTTTTTCTCAAAATGTGAAAAAAATTCTGTATCATCAACTTAAATGTGTGTATTTTCATTGTATGTGTGTGGGGATATCAAACCCATTAAATGAAAAAAAAAAAAAAAAAAACACAAAAAACATTTTTTTCCTGAAAGGTGCATCACCATAGGCTGCTTATATAGTCAGTTATATCCCACCATATCAGATTCCATTGCTATTGTAAACAGTGAGCTCAGCCATCATTGTGAATTTATTTTTTCCAATCTCGCCATATTTGAATGACCCCTGGCTTAGCTGAATTGTTAAAAAAAAAAAAAAAACAGCATTTAAAACAACCCCTGAAGCCTTTTCGAAACTGGTACACAGCTTTCTTCATTATTAAACAGCTGGCCCTATAGCTATATGAAATTTTATTAAATTGACCTTAATGGCTTAGCACAAAAAAATAAATGTTTAAGTTGCAATTTTCAACCTTATCTAAGACTGCTCCTATTAAAGATTTTATATTGTAGATGTTTGAATCAAGTCTTAGAGCAATTGAATAACCTACATTTTATCTGTAACTTTGAATCTTTATTTTGGAATCACCTTTATGTTTGTTATACTACTTCTTATTATCATAGTAAAAATTTATTAACACAAAATAACTGGGTTTTGTTTGATATGTCAGGATTTTTATTTCTGTTTGATTGCAACCTTCTTAACTAAAAGCTTGCATTTTGATGACCTATGTGTGTGAAGCACTGTTATAGGCACAGCATAAAAATGTGCCCATAAAGCAAACGAGCCTATTGTCAAAGGTTTTACAGGCTAAAAAAACATACAGTGATACTTTCTTCACTTGTTTCTTGTCTTTTAATGAAAGACTTCCACACCTTTGGGGCCCTTGAGCATACAGAGGTAGGGAAATCACCATTTTTGTAACACACTCCAGCTGAGTAGGCATTTTTCAGACCCCTTCCCCAAAACATGGATTTATAGAGCCATAGACCTGCTTATGTTAACTTCTGACTAAAGCACATTCCTTTCAGCTTCTCTCTCAGATGTGGAAGTAAATTCTAAAACCACGGTTTATTTTTGTTCACTGATCTGTTTCAGGATGACATTGCTAAACTCTCTTTTTCCTATCTCCACTCCTTTTTTATTCCTCTTGTCCCTAACAGAAGTGGCCTGTTTTCTGAGCCTATGCTTAAAGAGACATTCTCAAAAGCTGTTTTAAATTCATTCTGGTATGTCTTTGTGAACTGGAATTATAGTCAAATCAATATTTTTTCTATTGAAAAGGGTGGATGATTGTGTTATGATGCCTCAACCCAGATGCAAAAAACCTTCATAGAGACATAGCTTGTATCTGAATGATGCTTTTGAGGATGAGGGGAGGCCACTGAAAGTGCTAAGGCTATCTTTCAAGAAGGATGCTGATTTTGTATAATAAATATATTGAATTTAAGTGAAAATGGCAAGGTACCTGGAAAAACCTGAGCAAAGGCACAGAATTATAACAGGGTATATGTGTTTAAGAATAGCAAGTAATCCAATTCTCTTGAGGAGAGGATTTTGTAGGTGTTAACGAGATACCTTAACTAACAAGATGTCATTAATATCTAGGAGTAAAAGAGTGCATTTCACTAGAAAGCCAGAGGTTAGAATGTTAAACTTAAGATCCGAGGTGAAAAATCTGGCAGCATCAAAAGACTAGAAACCAGAGAATCATTTTTGATTATCCAGACGTAAGGGATAAGGGCCTGGATTAGAGGGAAAGAAATATATCATAGAGAATGTGATAAATGGAGTAGAAAGAAGGATATAGTCTTTCAAATTTTTTTATAAGTTTTGAAAACGTATCACACTGGTTCTCAAAATCTGGCATGTGTAAGTATTCTCTGGGGATATGTTAAAATGGCTTATTGGTGTGGTACTGTTTCTCAAGTCCCGGGGTGGGACTTTGGAGTTGATATTTTAAGAGAATGACTCAGTTGTTTCTGGCACAGGTGGTTCATAGATCACAATTTGAGAAGCAACTAGCTTAACACTTGTTTGAGGCTGGGAAAAAAAAGTACGGTCCTAGGGACTCTCAAACAGTCTACTGTACATGTCTACAAGTTTACTGATTGTAAACTTTATTAACTAGACATTTGTTAATTTAATATTGTAAATACAGGGATGTGTGTGCGCATGCTCAGCTGTGTCCGGCTCTTTGTGACCCCACAGACTGTGGCCCGTCAGGCTCCTCTGTCCACGGGATTTTTTCAGGCAAGGATTCTGGAGTGGGTTGCTACTTCCTACTCAGGGTATCTTCTTGTCCCAGGGATTGAACCTGTGTCTCCTGCATTGGCAGGCGAATTCTTTACCCCTGAGTCACCTGGGAAGCCCAAATACAGGGGACTCACTAATAAATGTTGAAAAGGAAGACAGTGAAGGTAAACTCCACTGTTAAGATACATGAAAACATGCTAACAGTGGTGGAAGTGTCTGGCAAACATGGCAATACTGTCCTGCAGCTCCAGGGTGAATGCAGGCTGACTGCAGGCTGACCATGTAGAGTCAGGGTCCACTATTCAGAAGTTGCTGCCCAAACCATATGATTAGATGAAAGCTGATGAAAAGGGAGAAAAGTGCTGGAAACACAAGAGTAGCGATCTCCCTAAAAGTGGAGAAAGGAGGAAAAGGTCAAGGGGCAAAATACTCTAAACTGGAACTTTCCAACAACATCAGGACCCACCTGTCCTGAGCATCAAAGTTCAGGGAGGTTCACAACTCAGGCTAAACTCTTTTGTTTGTTTCTTATTTGAAAACTCTGGGCTTTTTGATAAGCATAATATTTCACATCATTACAACAATTATTGTATTAAAATGGTACATTAAATAAGAAGAAAAGTAACTGATTAGCCATACAGGTATCTTTTCCAAGTGGTCATAATTACCGTATTCTCTCCCTGTTTTCACTACTGAAATGACATAAGCTATTAGGCACATAACACAGATACTGTACAATGTCAGCCACTCAGCTGTAAAATTTCATGCTGGAAAAAGAAATCATTTTGTGAACCATTAAAATACAATAAAGCATTTGAAGACTGAAAACTTTTGCTCAAACATAAAGTTAATAAAATTATTTAAATACATGCAGTTCAAAAACGGCTTTAAAAATCCCTTGCATGCTGTGTCTAAGCAACTAGAGTATGTTTGAGGGAAAAAAATCCACAAGCGGAAAATAAGAGGTTAAGAAAGATTGTCGATGAAACCTGAGCTCAACTTAGCAAGTGGCACCGGATTAGTCTTTGCTTTTAGAAAAATGTGACATTACTTCCAACCTAGTGAGCCTATTATGTCTGCATCTCCTCAGATTTTTACATAGCCTTGAGCAATTTGGGCTTGAGCCAGATATAACATTTTTATTTCAGCAAATCACTTCCCTTTGTTGTACATTTTAAGGATGTACTGAAAGTTACTTTCAAGTCTGAAAATATCAACTTGATTATACAGCACTGATACCTCACTTAAAGGGGCCTTTATATAAACCACAGCGTTTTCTTTAACAAACTATCTCAGGAATAGTAAAAATATGAGCTACCCTATTACCACATTAAAAAAAAAAACTTTTTTTTTTTAATCAATGCAGTTAACCTAACCCACGACTAAGCGTGCGCGTGCGCACACACACACACACACACAGCCAGGAGAGAAGTAACAAGAACAAGTGAATGTTTTCATTGTGGTCTTAGGGACAAGAAGAAACATGCACTCCTTTTTATATTTCTCATTTGGTTTGCCCACAGCTAATATGAAAGAAGGTAAAACCCTGAAAATGCATTTTAAGACCTTTTCTTTAAAGCAGCAAAAAATATTTGGAATACACAAACATGCCTTCTAAAATCAATCATTGAAAATGCAACATGTATGACATCACCTATATAATCTCAATACTAAAAGCAAAAGTAGGCTTTAGGTTAAAGAAGGCGACATTACCATATTCAGTTTATCGCTGGGTATTGGAACAAACTCTTAAAGGCAATAGTTAAAAATATGTACATTTTGCCTAGTTAAGAGTGAAGAGCTTGAGGCTTTTCTTAGAATGTTCAAACAAGATAATAGACATATGTATGTGTTAAGTCACTCCAGTTTGTCCAACTCTTTGTGACTCTATGGACTATCGCTTGGCAGGCTCCTCTGTCCATGGGATTTTCCAGGCATGAATACTGGAGTGGGTTGCCATGAGCACCATTCAATTCACAATCTTGAAAAAGAAGATTGTTTCCCATTGAGAAATTTGTATCATTTTTATAACACAGAGCATAACATTTTGGGGTTAATCTCTGTAAATAAGAACACTACAGATTCTAGTGTATTTATTTTATACAGAAAAGATGTAAGTAGTCTAATCTCGAATTCCGAAGCTTATGAGGAAAGCCTTGAGTTTGAGAATATCAGAAGAAAATATAGCAGATATGTTATTTGTAGTTCAAGTTTTAGTTATTAAGTATTTGTGCATTTTACTTTTGAATTAATTAGTAATAACGTGTCTTGGGGTGTTTTTTCTTGCTTATTGTATTCAGTTCACTTCAGTTGCTCAGTTGTGTCTGACTCTTTGAGACCCCATGGACTGCAGCAGGCCAGGCCTCCGTGTCCATCACCAACTCTGGAAGCTTACTCAAACTCATGTCCATTGAGTTGGTGATGCCATCCAACCACCTCATCCTCTGTTGTCCCCTTCTCCTGCCTGTTTCAATCTTTCCCAGCATCAGGGTCTTTGCTAATCAGTCAGCTCTTCACATCAGGTAGCCAAAGTATTGGAGTTTCAGCTTCAGCATCACTCCTTCCAATGAATGTTCAGGACTGATCTCCTTTAGGATGGACTGATTGGATCTCCTTGCAGTCCAAGGGATGC
Organism: Aepyceros melampus; assembly: GCA_006408695.1. Lineage (NCBI taxonomy): Eukaryota > Metazoa > Chordata > Mammalia > Artiodactyla > Bovidae > Aepyceros > Aepyceros melampus. The sequence continues at coordinate 213,648 of SJXQ01010307.1, read as the reverse complement.
TCAAGAGTCGTCTCCAACACCACAGTTCAAAAGCACCAGTTCTTCGGTGCTCAGCTTTCTTTCAACTCTCACATCCATACATGACTACTGAAAAAAACTATAGCTTTGACTAGACAGACCTTTGTTGGCAAAGTAATGTCTCTGCTTTTTAATATGCTGTCCATGTTGGTCATAACTTTTCTTCCAAGGAGCAAGTGTCTTTTAATTTCATGGCTGCAGTCACCATCTGCAGTGATTTTGGAGCCCTCAAAAATAGAGCTTCATAATGCCATATATAAAATGCCCTTGGAAATCAATTTTAAAAAGGTAGTTGAAGAAGAAAGACTTACACTATTTTCATGACTAAAACAGTGACAAATTTATTGACGGTTTTTGCAGCTGTAGTAACTCTGTTCATGAGGAAGTCAGAACATTTTTCCAGCAGACTGACCAGCCTAAAGCAAAGCATATCTGATATTTGTCCAGTGAGACTGAGATGTTCTACATGATCTGTTTTGTTTATATATATAACATTTATAAATATATATATGTTATATATAGCATATATATAGAATATTTATATATATAACATTTTATAGACATTTATATATTCAATATATATAATATATTTATAACATATATATAATATTTTATATATACTTATATATAGAATGTGAAAAATTGGCTTCCCCTATGGCTCACAGGTAAAGAATTCACCTGCAATGCAGGAGACATGGGTTGGATCCCTTGGTTGGGAAGACTACCTGGAGGAGGAGGAAAAGGAAACTGGCTCCAGTATTCTTGCCTGGAAAATCTCATTGACAGGGGAGCCTGGCAGGCTATAGTCCAAAGGGTTGCTAAGAGTTGGACATAACTGAGCAACTGAGCACAGCAGTGTGAAAATATGTCCCAGATCATTGATGGTATTCTTGTGTCAAAAAACATGTCTATGAGAATTGTGTTGACTCTTCAGTTCAGGTTGTATTAAAAATATAAAGGCAGTTTAAGAAACTTAAATAATGATCATTTTAAAAAACACTATCAAAAAGTGTGCTGTACATTATTGCTCTCATCATAGACTGGTCAAAATCTTATAGATATCACAGCCTCCTTCCCTGAGTCATGGAAGTTTCCAAGGATAGACACTAGTGAGAAAAAGCTCTTGTATTTAGAGCCAACTTTCTCTTTGGGGTCAAGACTACAACTCTTATGAGGGGAAGGTATAGATAGGGAGTTTGGGATGGACATGTGCACACTGCTATATTTTAAATGGATAAGCAGCAAAGTCCTACAGTATATCAAGGGAACTCTGTTCAATGTTATGTGGCAGACTGGAGGGAGGGGATTTTGGGGGAGAATGCATACATGTTTATGTATGGCTGAGTCTCTTTGTTGTTGACCTGAAAGTATCACAACATTGTTAATCACCTATACTCCAATATACAATAAAAAGTTTAAAAAAAGACTACAGCTGATATCTGTCCTTTCACTTCAATAGATGGCCTCACTCCTCTAGTACTCTCCTTTTAATTCAATTTTTTAAATAAAATTTATCATATTATATATATATATATATATATATATATGTATGTCTGTATATGCTGTGCTGTGCTTAGTCACTCAGTCTTGTCCGACTATTTTGGGACCCCAAGGACTGTAACCCACCAGGCTCCTCTGTTCATGGGATTTCAAGGGGGTGGATACTGGAGTGGATTGTCATTTCCCCTTCCAGGGAATCTTTCCAACCCAGGGATCGAACCCACATTTCTGGCATTGGTAGGCGGATCTTTACCACTGAGTCACCTAGGAAGCCTATTTATATATCTCACACACACACACACACACACACACATTCTTACACAGCATTAGTTTAGACAAAGAGAATACTAAGATGAATAAGACATAGTCCTAGAACTCAAGGAAGGGCCAGTTTAGTAAAAGAGACAGGATATAGTGTATTCACATTAGTTATAATGCAGCATTTAAAGTACAAAGAATGGAACAGCTGATTCTCAATGCAGAGTGAGAATATCTGCCCAGTGACAAATAGTGGAGCAGAGTCTTCATCTGTGGAAAGATTTTGCAAGTAGCAACAAAGAGCTACTTTTAAAGATCATTCCAAGCATACGGGGGCTTCCCAGGTGGCTCAGCGGTAAAGCATCTGCCTGTCAATTGCAAGAGATGCAGGCTCCATCCCTGGGTCGGGAAGCTCCTCTGGAGGGGGAAATGGCAACCATTCCAGTATTTTTGCCCAGAAAATCCCATGGACAGAGGAGCCTGAGCAAAGAGTCAGACACGACTGAGCAGGAGCACCAGGCTCAGGAACAGCAAAGGGTGTGTTCTGAATTAAGCTGTTTCCGAGGGTAACTGTAGGAAATACTTCGTTTCTGTAAAGGGCAACTAGTGAGAAGCCTCATAACCCCTTGGGTTACTGTTTCCAATAAATTTAAAATGTTCCTTCCACAAGTCATGATCAATTCATTGACAAATGAGTGGTATTACCTGTTGCTTGTGACCTATTCTGTCACTGATACTCATTAATGGTTCTGGAGTCATTTGCACTTTATTCAAAAATAGTATGGGGTGCTACTATGTAACAGAAATTTGGCAGGCTAGGGTTGTAGAAATGTTGCCTATCTTGTTGGAAGCCTACAGGGCAATATGAAACAAGTCTTTCCTTTTACTTTTTTTTTTTCCTTTCTTTTTAAAATTAGGGCTGTTTAAACAGAGGGCTTTCCAGGTGGCTCAGTGGTAAGTAATCCACCTTCAAGGCAGGAGACACAGGAGACATGGGTTCAGTCCCCAGGTCAGGAAAATCCCCTGGAGGAGGAAATAGCAACCCACCCCAGTATTCTTGCCTGGAGAATACCATGGACAGAGGAGCCTGGCGGGCTACCATCCATGGGGTCACAGAGTCAGACATGACTGAGCGCCTGAGCATATTTAAAAGGATGTTCACTTGCAGAAGATTCAAATACTTCCTAGCAAGATGTCATTTTTCTTTTCCTAAGGCCTATTAGTTGAAATAGCATTTAAGTCAGCATTGCTATTGATGTTTTGAGGTGAAAGACGTATAGAGTTATTGTTCACTTATTTTCAAAGAGTCGGCCAGAAACACTGTTTAACACCAGCGCTTATATTTAAAAATACTACTAAATAGTGTTAAATGAGAGCCTGACAAAAATAGTCTCATCACCCACTACCTTATTTTTTGTTCCCCAGCACATTAATTAAAATGTTAAGACATCTTGAAATAGGTGACTCTTCTGTTTGTTTTCTTAGAAGAAAATATGAAAACCACTGTTGACACACTGACAGTCTGTTGACAGCCTTAGCTTCCAGAATTCGGAGAGACTGTTCCTGCACTATGACAGTTAAAACAAAGTTCGGAGGGATTGTAAACTTGTTTATATTGTGATATTGAAAACAACACAGGATGAAATTGGCCTTCTAACTGTATCCAGTTAACATCACTGTCCCTTTCCAGAAGTAGTTGGAAATGAATTTTCCATCCAAAGTTCTATTCTCTAAGGATTCTACCCAGGAAATGAGACAAAACTGTGATTTTATTTTATTGTCTTCAAAATGTTTTTTCCTAAAGAATCACCTATGAAGTTTAGTGTCATAAAAATATCATGTAGCAAACACAACCATGAAAAAGAGATCTCTTCTTTTAAACCATTTATGAAAAATTAACAAGGAGAGAAATTAACAATGAGAATTCCAAATGAAAACTTAACAGTGGAGGGACTTCCCTGGTGGTCCAGTGGTTAAGACTCCATGAACCCTCAATGCAGGGACCACAGGTTCGATCCCTGGTTGGGGAACTAAGAGTCCCATATGCCAAGCAGTATGGCCCAAAAGTAAAAATTAGAAATAAGTAAATAAAATAACATCTATTTAAATGGGAAAGAAATGACCAATGGAGAAGCTCTGTCCTCTTTCTAGTGGTGGGGACCAGAAGAGAGAAAGCCCCTTCCATTATGCCTTTATTCAGGTAACACTCTGCCTTCTCAGCTTGGCCATATGCTCCATCCTTAGTTTTCTCTGACTTCTGACTCTAAGGGTAACACGTCAGTGGTTTTCTTGCCTTCTCTGAAGATACATAGTCAGACCCACAGGGCATGTCAAAGCTCTGCTTCCCACTTGCCAAGGGCAACTAGCTGCATAACGATGAGGAAGCCTTGCAGGGGGCAGCTTGGTCTTCCTATTAATCTTAAGGGCAGGAGGTGTGTACATTCTGCTGGTGTGGCAGAGTACATCCTGAAGACTTCATTACCCAGAGCAAGCTAAAATCAGGAAAATGGGTGTATGGAGAGTAGAGGGGAGCTTCTCAGGACCCTCAGGCTTCGGGGGAAATTGAATGAATATGGCCTTTGATCAGGAAAAAATCATACTGTCTGGCGTCAGGACACCTGTGTTGCTCCTTACCAGCCATGTGACCCTTGATGATGCCCTTGACTCTTCAGCTTCTGAACTGTCTAATGTTCACACCTCTTGTCTGTAAAATAAGGAACTCTATTGAGTTGAAAAGGTCATTCCTAAAATAATGTCTGAGAAGTTGGTTTGAAATGATAACCTATTAAAATTGGAAGCATTCTACTCTATTTGTGCTAGATCATGTCCTGAGCATCTTGAAGAGCCACAGATTCATTTCTGATGTGGACCCCATCCTTCTCCATGATGGGGTATATATCTCTGGAAGTTTCTATTTGTTTTGATTGAATTGTTCAGCCAATCTCAACTGAGACCCTAAATCATCCGTTTAATGTAATAAATTAATTCTAGAATGGTACTACTTGTGGACCATCCCTGGGAGAATTGCAAAAATAGTCACTCAAATCCTGTTTTTATTCTCTGACTTTGATGCAACTTTTAATGAAAAAGGCTGTAAGATACCAAACTACTCCATCTATCTGAATGGAAAAGTTAAAGGAAACCAAGAGAGCCAATGAAAGATTTAAATATTTTATCCCCTTGCTTTAGAATTTCAGAAGGTTGCTATTGACTTTTTTGTATTGTGTGAATTCCTTGCTAAGAATATAAATGAACTTTTATATTGCATCCCTTGTGCGTTTTGTATTGTGTTGAGGGTAGGAGCAGGAAAAGTATTGCCAATGTTAACTAGATGTATCTTATAATAATTATCACGGGACCAAGAACTTTTAATAATCCCTATTAACTACTTTTATGATAGTGATGAAGATGATGGAGGACTAGGACTCTAAAATACTAGTGATTATTAAATAAAAAGAAATCTAAGCTCTAGGGGTATTTTGCATTTCCAGATTACTTTCTTAATAAAGTGAGCAAATAAACTGATTCACATCTTTATGATAGGACTCCACAATTTTATTTTTATTTTGCTAAGAAATGTTCAACATCTATTTCTGTTTATTAAGCCATTTTGCTCTGAATGCTGGCCAATGTGAAAACAAATGTCTATGTATTTCTATTAATGTTTTCATGTTTATTAAATATTGTCCATATATCCTGCATGTGTGTGTGTGTATGTGTGTATGGATTTCACATAAGGATTATAATTTCCATACTTTAAAAGAAAAATCTTGACAAATCAGGAAGCAAGAGATTATAGCCCACAGCTATGAAAATCACATGGCAGTTAGTCTCATGCCCTTTCAACATTCATTTCTGACTTCAAATTTATTATGAATTTTACGAGCGTATAAGGTTCAAAGAGAAGCAGCAATTTAAAAGCTGCCTGGAGAAAAACCAAATAAGATTTTTATGAAATACTTCTCTGAACAATCATGGACTAGAAGATATTTACATAAAGTGATTCTGGAAGTGTGGTGCGGAACCAGCAACATCAGCATCACCTGGGAGCTTGTTAGACAAGCCAGTTCTCTGGTCCCTCCCCAGGTGTACGCAATCAGGAATTGGGTATGGTGTCTAGCAATCTGTTTGACACAACCCTACAAGTAATTCTGCTACACGCTCAGGTTTGAGAAGCAAGCATCCAGTACAAGCTCTTACCCTCTGCGCTTAAATGATCCCACATTCTGGGCTTTCCAGTTTAATACACACACACTGGCACTCTACACACCACATTCGGGGGAGGATTTGAAACACCAGGAAGGGCTGCCAGTCCATATGGAACACACAACTGCAGTTCACTGACATCAGTGAGTTGACAGGGAGAGGAAGGAGATGACGGACCTAAGAATTCACATTTCCAGCTGGGGTCATGACTGATCATGATCAACATCAGTGGGGATGGTGAGCACCCCTCATCACAGCTGCCTGTAACAGTAAGTTGGAAGTGTCACAGTACTCTAGGACCTAAATAGGGAAGATAAGATGTCATGTTTAAAGCACTGAGTACCACTGTAGACCCAGTAAATATGAGCATGACAATGTCTATTCAATTCCAAGTTCTTTAAAATACTTATTTCCAAAATATTCCTGGTATTATCTGTGCTCTTCAAGCACACTTTAAAAAGTATATCGACCTTTCCCATCACTTCTGAGACTAGGTCACACTCTATATGCCAAGTGCTCCTGGCATACACATGCTGCCAGATTCTGTTCCAAAATCTGAACAGAATTTCAGATTCTGTTTTACTTGAACCCGGCACAAAAAGTGGTATACACGTGAAAACTCTTCCACAAGCCATACCAGAGCAATCCCCACTCATTAGAAAGTAAGGGCTATTAAAAGACAAAATCTATCCCTAATAAATTTTAAAGATCTCATTGGCTTTATTGAATGATTCATGAATCAGGCAGCATCCCATCTGGCAAGCAAGAGGGAAGCTACGGAAAGGCAAGGGTTCTGAAAGGCAGGAGAAGGAAGTCAGAAACAAAAAAGGCAATTTCAGGCTTAGGTAAGCAGGCTGTGGGGGAAGGAAGGAGTCTGTGTGGGAGCTTACTTCATCTTCCTTTTGGGGATGGAGAGGACCCATGTGATAAATTACCTCATTGGTGCCAACCAGAAAATTCTCAATTGATGGGCTAAGACTGAATTTCTAGAGGCAGTGAAATCTTCAGCAAGGTTAGGTATTAAGCCCTGGTTTAATGGCCTGGCATAAGTGGTTTTATTTTGGTCCTGTGGTTTTCTTTTTATCAAGACTAAATACATTAATGAGGGCTTTCCTGGTGGCTCAGCATAAAGAATCCACCTTCTGGGCAGGAGACTTGGGTTTGATCCCTGTGTTGGGAAGATCCCTTGGAGAAGGAAATGGCAGCCCACCCCAGTATTCTTGCCTGGAAAATCCCATGGACAGAGGAGCCTGGCGGTCTACAATCCATGGGGTCACAAAAGAATCAGACACAACTTAGCAACTAAACAAACAAACAAAAAACAAATACATTAACAAAAGGACAAGGATGATTGAAAACATGCAGTGTCTTAAAATCAGTAAGTTTGTTTTTTTTTTAATCAACATTTGGCCAGAGCATTTACAAGATAGGATATTAAAAGAAAAAAAAATGTATACTGTTACCTAACATACATTTGCATTTAAAACATCTCGTTCTTAGGTAAATAGGTATCATTCATGTTAATTGGGTTCAGGAAGGCTCTCCATTGCCAAAGACAAATCAATCATCTGCGGACAAGGCAGTGTATACCAGTGACCTGTAGGTTGTTTGGAATGTTAATGTTGTGAAAAGATTTTTGAAGAAGCTAAGAGCTCGATTTGGAAAGGCATCTAGAGAATTGATTTTAGATCATTCTTAGGGTCAAAAATCAAGGGACTTTGTTTGAAAAAAAAAAAAAAAAGTAATTTCACATTAGCAGTGGAGTAATTGTAGATATTTTCCATTGAGCAGAGAAGAGATAAAATGTGAGTATCTGTTTTGGGGATTATATTTTTTAACAGCAATTGCTTCATTTTTACCATGCTATTTTAGTACTTAGTAGTTAAAGTGGTGGACATTTTTTTATCATGAAATTATATGTGTGATATGCCTTTGACCTAGAAATCACAGGACTAATGGACTTCACATCTGTTTATTTTCAGTGAAATCTGAGTATTTTGACAGAAAAGACTGTTGATGAAGTTTTTGCATTCTGAACATATTAGGGATATAAAATCAAAGAAAAATAAAAAGCAGTAAGACTGGAAACACTTTTCCATTGATAGAAGGATTCAGAAGTAATTTCGAAACAAAGAGGGGTTGGGGAGGAAATTTCCTCCTTTGGCTCAATAACATAACCTTTTCTCTCCTTATTTTGATAATATAAATTCATTAGCTTTAACCTTGTCCTGGCCCCAGAGTGAAATCTATTGTTTTTAAAAGTGTGTGCCATAGAGGAGGAAAACACATATTTGATTTCATGGTGGCAAGCTTGCATTTCCTCAGGCTTTGCCATTCCAAGAAGAGAATAAGCTTTTTCATCGTAACTCTGATGCACCATCTTAATTTAAAATGTATGAGGTTTGCCCTGATGTGCTATTGCATCAGTTTCTGGTATCAACAAAATCAAAGCCCTAACTTTCAGACACAAAGGGATGGATTTTTGAATACCAAGTGAATTTTCACAAGTCAAGCTCCCAGCAAAACAAAAAAGACAAGATAGCTTTGTCTGAGAAAAAAAACAAAAAAGGTAGCCTTGCCTAAGAAAAGATGAAGTTTTATTTCTTGTCTTCCTGGTAGTAGCCCAGATGCTGGGCCCTAATTATCATTCTAATTGTCATTTAGTATAGCAGTAATTCTCAAGTGTTCCTTATGAAACTCTTGCGAATCTTGTTAAAAGATAGGTTCTGATTCCCTAAACCTGGGGTGAGGCCTGAGATGCTGAATTTCCAACAGCATCCAGATATGAGATGCTGCTGAGCCAGTGAACATGTTTTGTCACATTGGGTAACAAGGGCGTGTAGTATATTATGGGATATAGTCTTTTATACCATCTGCACAGAGGTTAGGCAAACTAAGGCAAGAAGCCAATTGAGGGCAGATTTTTTTTTTCCAGGACAGTTTTTCTATGCGTGCAGTGTTTAATCAGAAAGAGTTTAATCGGAATGAGCCCAGTTGTGTCCGACCTTTTATGATCCACCCTTTTGTGGACTGTAACCAGGCTCCTCTGTCCATGAAATTCTCCAGGCAAGAATACTGGAGTAGGTCGCCATGCCCTTCTCCAGGGAATCTTCCCAACCCAAGGATCAAACCCAGGTCTCCTGCATTGCAGGTAGATTCTTTACCATTTGAGCACCTGGGAATGAGCTGTTTAGATCATGAAAATGGAAATTTCTCGGCTTCAATTTCCTCTTGTATAACTTGAAAGGCTTGGAAATTCCTCTTGGACCTGATATTTTAGGATTCCATTAAGTGCTATATAAATACTCTAAATGAATGAATGAGGGAATGAATAGATTTGAGGTTACCAGGATATTTCCAAGGGAGTGATAGCTTATTTTCTTCCAGTTATTACCGTAGAAAGGGCATATTTGAGTCATTTTATTAGCTTTACATGAGGGAGAAATTGTGAAACAATGGTTTAAGAGAAAATATATGGGTCAATGAAGCATCTTAAGGGTGAGTTTTAGGTTGGAGACTTGGAATTTTACGCTGAAATCAGTCCAAAAGGCTGTGTGTTTGCAGGGCGGGGCATGGTTGTCATTGCATGTAATCATGACAGATAGTGAGTGACTATATTTCCAATTGTTAGCAAAGGTTATAATTTTGTTAACTTTAATAAAGGATACAGTTAGGCTAGGGAATTGACCTGAAATTAGGAGGGGAGTGAGGTCCTAAGGGACAGATAAAAGATGGTAGAACAATGGACTGTACATAACAAGGGTGTGTATATCCCTGGAGGACTGTTGCAGTGGGAATAGTAGGGGGGGGAGGGCTAGTGGTCAAAAAGTGATTGAACTTGAGATGATGGAAGGGTAACCATTATTAATAATGGCAAGGTCTAGGATATGACTGTGTAAGTCATGTTACTTCTTTGCTCCCAGGTATTTTGAAGGTGATAAAGGTGTGACAAATAAAAATTGCGCTTACAACTTTGAAGATTCTAATTGGGACCAGGCTTAAAACTGACATAGATCTTCTGTGAATCCAGTACTTGACATGTACAGGTGTAAGTGACATGTCGTATTTGACAGAGCAGCTTTGAAATTTCAGCCAAAAAGGTGATAAGTTGAATTTTAAACCCTGGTAAATTAGGTCAACCATATAAAAACAAGATTTAATAAGCAGCAGATGATGTTTTGTCCAACTCTATTAGATTTTTGAGGTGCAAAAATATCATAGGCCTTGGACATCATACATGTGCTGTGCGATGAAGGACTGAATGGATTCTCTGCTGTAACCGCGCTACGTCTTCTGTTAAATAAGCACACATGGGGACAGGTGAAAGGTCATTGGAAATGTACACCAGCAGCATGACAACATTTAATTCTTAGGTGGACACAGTAGCAAAAGTTAAAAATCTATATGCAAAGAGTTAAAAAACAATATAGTCTATCTGGGGGTAATATTGGATGATTTCATACCAACATTAAATTCAGTTCTTTCTCAGTGATGACAGTCTTTGAATGAATGATTCATATTTACAAAGATACTGTGTACTCAAGCCATTATTACTGTCTGTGTGAAACTAGACACTTCAATAAGTCACCATCTCTTAAAGTTTGGTGGGTTTATAGTTCAGATATATGGGAAAAAGGCAAAAATGTAGCTTGTAAACACATCTTGCCTTCATGAAACCCTCCCTAATTTAATGTTCTTTCAATCTGATTTATTTATAGGATGTATGGATATAAATGTATATATATATATGTATGTGTATATATTTATATATGTATGTACATATATGGAAGAGTAAGAAAGAGGTCCTATATATATGTAAATATAAATAATATACATAAAGTATATGTTAAATTTAATAGTCACTGATTTTTTGAAAATATTGGATTTATCTCTAGGCACAAAGAAACTATATCGCTGCATAAGGATATGTAACTACAATTGACCTTTGAACAACACTGGGATAAGGGATGATGGCCCCTCTTGCAATTGTAACCTTGTACAACTTTTGACTTCGAAAAAACTTAACTGTCTGCTATTGACCAGAAGCCTTATCAGTAACAGAGGATATTAGCACATTTTGTGTTATATGCATTATATACTATATTCTTACAATAAAGGAAGTTAAAGAAACTATTAAGGACATCATAAGGAAGAGAAAATGCATTTATAAGACTTATATGTGTCTATTGGAAAAAATCCACATAGGAGTGGACCCCGCCCCCTCCCCCCACCACAGTTCAAACCATGCTTTTCAACAGTCAACTGTGTATAAAATAAACCACATATGAATTTTTAACAGAACTTCTTTTCTGAGATATAAGAAATGATCAATTTACCCAGCACTTGCTCCCTTGTCAGTTATTAGCACAGAAGATAAATGAATTGGTTTAAACTTCAAAGCAGTGATACTGGCAGCCTAGAGAGGTAGAAATGGTGTAGTAAAAGGTGTGGATTTTAGCATTAGACAACCTGAGTACAAAACTTGCCCTGTGGCTCTATCTGTCCAGTTTCCTCGTCATCAATGACAGAAAAGACTCTGTGGGGGCAGGGAAGAATGAGACAAACTGTGAAGTAGGATTGACATATATACACTTGTTCAGTAGCCCAGTTGTGTCTGACTCTTTGCGACCCCATGAACTGTAGGACGCCAGGCCTCCCTGTCTCTCACCATCTCCCAGAGTTTGCCCAAGTTCATGTCCATTGCATAGGTGATGCCTTCCAGCCATCTCTTCTCCTTCTGCCCTCAATCTTTCCCAGCATCAATGACTTTTCCAGTGAGTCAGCTGTTGTCATCAGGTGACCAAAATACTGGAGCTTCAGCTTCAGCATCAGTCCTTCCATTGACTATTCAGGATTCCTTTCCCTTAAGGTTGATTGGTGTGATCTCCTTGCTGTCCAAGGGACTTTTAGGAGTCTTCTCCAACACCACAGTTTGAAGGCATCAATTCTTTGGCGTTCTGCCTTCTTTATGGTTCAGCTCTCACAACCTTATATGACCACTGGGAAGACATAGCCTTGACTATACAGACCTTTGTTAGTAGAGTAATGTCTCTGCTTTTCAACATACTGTCTAGGTTTATCATAGCTTTCCTTCCAAGAAGCAATCGTCTTCTGATTTCATGGGTGGAGTCACCATCCACAGTAATTTTAGAGCCCAAGAAGAGGAAATCTGTTCCTACTTTACCTTTCCTCCATTTGCCATGAAGTAATGGGGCCAGATGCTGTGATCTTAGTTTTGTTTTATTTTTAATAAAACCTGCTATATAACACAGGGAGCTCAGCCTGATGCTCTTCGATGACCCGGAGGGGGTGGGATGGGATTGAGGGAGGTCTCTTAAGAGAGAGAGGGGCTATGTGTATACATAAAGCTTATTCATTTCGTTGTACAACATTAATGAATACAACATTGCAACACAATTCTTCTCCAATTTAAAGACAAAGAAAAAATAAAACAGAAACGCCTTCTTTGGAGCAGTTATGAGGGTTGTAATGGATAAACAGAGTTGGGTACAGTGCTTGACTCTGTGAGTCAGAGCTGAACTTTCTCTATCAAGCTGCCTTCGTATTTAAGATGCTATATCTCCTTCCACACTGTGCAGAGAGTGGGATCCCTCCCATCATGAGGCATCAGTCCAACCTTCAAAGAAATCACTCTCCAGTGGGAAAAAAAAAAGTTCAACTTTCACACACATGAAGATGTATTTACTGTGCGACAGACCAGACCTTCAGCTTAGGGCACTCACATACTGATTCCTTCACTCCTTGCCCTTGACACAATTATAGCTTACACTGACTGCTGCTACTGCTGCTAAGTCGCTTCAGTCGTGTCTGACTCTGCACCCATAGACGGCAGCCCGCCAGGCTCCCCTGTCCCTGGGATTCTCCAGGCAAGAACACTGGAGTGGGTTGCCATTTCCTTCTCCAATGCATGAAAGGGAAAAGCGAAAGTGAAGTCATTTAGTCATGTCCAACTCTTAGCGACCCCATGGACTGCAGCCTACCAGGCTCCTCTGTCCATGGGGTTTTCCAGGCAAGAGGAATAGAGTGGGTTGCCATTGCCTTCTACCTTACACTGACTGTACTTCCTAAAACATCACAAGTAAAGTAGTCTCTCTCCTTTGATTATGTATTTACTATATCTTGAGAACAAAGATGTTAGGCAGGCATCTCTTACTAAAAGGTACAAATCAGTTCTGACAAAATGACTTGAGATAAGATTTTCTGTGAATATATATTTATGTTAGTTGCATATTACTTTTTTTTTTAATTGCCTTTTAGAATTTGTAGCATTGCTGCTGTTTGATAAATTTATTGTGGAATTAAACCAGAAAGACTTGAGGTTGTCCTTAACGGGCAAAACCAAATACAGAGGGAGCATGTTCTGTCAGCTCGTATTAAAATGTCAAAAGAGCTAACGGAGGCTCCTCTCAAGGACTGAATTGAACATATTTGAGAAAACAGCATCACTGGGACAGAGGAATTACTCAGACTTCACTGAGGTCCTGAGGACATCGCAAACAGCATCCCCAAAAGAAAGTGAAAGTGCCCTTAGAGGAGAGATTGTGTCATGACAAAACTGTGCATTGTCTGAAGTGAGTGACCTAGAGCAAACATAAAGAAAGTTACATGTGATGTTATGCTTTCCAGGAAAGCATTTATGGGGAACAGGAATTGTGCAAATCTCTATGAGAATGTGGTCCATAAAACTGATTGTGTTTTTGCAAGTTATTCCATCTGTAAGTGATGTGCATGAAACAGGTCTTGTTAAAATAAAGGAAATTGAATTCAAAGTGCTCCCTAAAAACTATCCTATCAGCATGAACACCAGCCTAGAAACTAGATGCAGTCACCTCCCATATTTCATATTTAAACTTTCCCCAATATCTCAAAATGTTTCTCAAATTCATGAATCTGTCTACCCAAGCTGTAAGGGTGTGTTATTTTAAAACTTTTCAAGTCATTTGGCAGATGAGGTATGATAAGCATAGGCTGGATGGTACGGTTGTATGGATTATATGCAAGGGTATTACATTTTACTCAAGTCATTGCATAGCAACTCGAGAATGGCAAAGTTATCTCTAAAATGGCTGACAGATCAAAAGAGACTCTAGCCAAAATTCTGAAAAGTTCTAGTGAAAAGCATTGAGTTGTATTTGGAAGAAAAATGGTTTGCTCAAAAGTCTTTTATAGCATTTGCTTTTCAGGATTCAATAGAAGAGTTACTCTGGCTGTTTGTTGTCTCCCACTGGGTCTTTTAGAGAGTTATACCTTTGGGGACACATTATGCTTACCTACGGCAGAGGCAAGGCCTTTTCTAGCTGTTGGTAATTACAGTAAACATAAAGAGTAGACTTAAAAAAAAAAAAAAGATGAACGTACAAACAGCTTTTTGTGGTTGTTTAATCACTAAATTTAAATTGTGGCGCTGGAGAAGACTCTTGAGAGTCCCTTGGACTGCATGGAGTTCATACTAGTCAACCCTGACTATTCACTGGAAGGACTGATGCTGAAGCTCCAATACTGATGTGAAAGGCTGACTCATTGGAAAGACCCTGATGCTGGGAAAGATTGAGGGCAGAAGGAGAGGGGGCAACGGAGGATGAGATGGTTGGATAGCATCACTGACTCAATGGATATGAGTTTGAGCAAACTTCAGGAGATAGTGAAGGAGAGGGAGGGTCACAAAGAGACGTGACTCAGTGATTAAACAACAACAAAAGTCACTAAGTCACGTCCGACTCATTTGAGACCCCATAGATTGTAGCCTGCCAAGCTCCTCTGTCCATGGGATTTCCCAGGCAAGAGTACTGGAATGGGCTGTCATTTCTTTCTGCAGGATATCTTCCCCACCCATGCATCGAGCCCATGACTCCTGCAATGCCAGGCAGATTCTTTACCACTGAGCCACCAGGGAAGCCCCACACAAACAGCTATAGTTTCCTAAAATATAAAGTAGAATAGCTGTATCCACTTTCTAAAGGTGGTGGTAGAAAATAGGCTTGACTTTTCTTGAATGCTGTTCACTTTTCTTTTAATTCTTAAAAATTTTTTATCTTGAAATGTGTAAAAAATAACAGACAAGTATAGTGAGAAACATAAAGGACCCTTGTGGAGTCTTCCCTGGTGATCCAGGGGTTAAAACTCTGCACTTCTACTGCAGGGATCACAGGTTCAATCCTTGGTTGGGGAACTAAGGTACTGCCTCAAAGAAAAGAAAAGAACCCCAGTGTATCCATCACACTGCTGTATCTCACTTCACTTTCCTTGAACTTTATTGAATCTTTGGCATTTTTTGTTTGCTTTTCAGTCAGACACTGTCCAGACATCTGCGTCCTGAAGCAGATGTTCTTTACCTTCTCCTCCTACCTCATCATACTCTCCAGGGCCACCTTAGTCCTGGACTCCATTAACTGGTACAGCTCCCCATTCCTGGTAAATGAGCCACATCCAGAGATGCAAAGCTTTCCTATCTGTCCAAGCCAAAGAGAGGGGAAAATTGAAATGTTCAATAAAAGGGAGCTGAGGTTTCTTATTCTGTTTTATTGTTTCCTGTTGGTTTACTAGAGAGTTCCAATGGTGAGTCTTACAAATTTTGTAAATGTAGTATAATAGAAATCTGGAAGATATGGAAAACATAGGTGAACAAAGGCAAAGTCACTCTTGAACTTCTTCTCCACCTAAACCTCCAGCTTCATTTCTCTGACCTCCTTGTAAGTATCCTCCATGTAAACAAACTCATCTTTTGGTAATTACACACCTTGGAAGTTCATACCTTTCTTAATGATCTTCTTCCCAATAGTCTGTGTTCTATCTCCTCTTCACTCTCTGAATGAATGAATGATTAAGGTGTTTCTCTTTAGAATGTTTTAATAGATAGTGTACTAAATTTTAAAATTATCTCCATAATCTGTTCTGTTGTTCTTTTATCCCTTTTTATAATTATTTAGGAAAGTGTATTTTAAGTTTCTATTTAATTGAAATTTTAGTTTAACTTTGTTATTAATTATCGCAGTTACTTTTCATGCTAAATAAAGAATATAAAAGAGAAAATTAAATAACATATATTTATTATCATTTTGTGTACATGTTGTCTTTTATCATCTTTTATTTTGTTTACAAAATATGAACTTTTAAAAAATGCTTTTCTCTGTGCCTTGCCTTGTTTCCTAATCACCTAATCTATTTGGATGTGGACAACCTGCTATTGTCTTTACTGTTAGTATCATAGATACTTCCAAAATAAAATTTCTATGTCTTAATTGTCGAAGTCAATCAAATATATGAAAATAACTTTTAGCAAACATTTACAGAAGGAAAAGTGATGATATGAAAAACAGTATATTTGGTGGACAAAACCTTGTAATTTAACCATGAATAATAACTACATCTCTAGAAGACAAAGAAACACCTGGGAGAGAAACAATAATTTATAGTATGGTAGGATAAAATTTGTTCTGATAAAAATAATCTAAGTTTAGCAACTAAAAGTTTTATATCCACTAGACTAATTTAGTATCACCATTTACTTAGTATGCATTTTGACTACCATATTGTAAAATACGTTATTCTGCATGAACTGTGAAACTGTATCATCATCACTTATTTAGTATTCATTGTGCCTACCATATGTAAAATGTTATTCTGCATGAGCTATGAAACAGTATCTCCAAAGTCAGACATCTGTGTTTGGAACAAGAAATAGATTTTGAATTTAACTTACTTGAATTAATGCTTACTTTATTTATCCCCTCCTAGAGTAGCTTCTTATACATGTAATTCCTACTTTGTATTTGAATTTTTTGAAGCACGGAAAATCATGAGGTTTATAAAGGAGATAGAATGGGAGAAAATATTTGCAAATTATATATCTGATAAAGGACTTAAATTTGGAATAAAAAAAGAACTCTAATACCTCGGCAATAAAAACACAAATAGTTGATTGCAAAATTGGCAGAGGACTTGAATAGACATTTTTTCAAAAAATATACATAAATGGCCAATATAAAAGATGTTCAACACTATTATCCATTATTAAAATGCATATCAAATCACAATGAGATACCTATTCCTACCCATTAAGTTTACTATAATCAAAAATATAAATAATAACAAGTTTTGACAAGGGAAAAAAATGACAAGATCAGAAACCTCACATGGTGGCAGGAATGTAAAATGATGCAATTGCTATGAACAAG
This sequence comes from Aepyceros melampus, assembly GCA_006408695.1. Lineage (NCBI taxonomy): Eukaryota > Metazoa > Chordata > Mammalia > Artiodactyla > Bovidae > Aepyceros > Aepyceros melampus. The sequence continues at coordinate 196,471 of SJXQ01010307.1, read as the reverse complement.
TTTGATATTTTCTCAAAAGAGTACAGAATTACCATCTGAGACCCAGCAATTCCAATCCTAAGAGAAATACAAATATATATGTTCACTTAAAAATTTGTACATGAATGCTCATAGGAGCATAATCCATAGTAGCTAAAGTGTGGAAAGAAAGAAATTGTCACCTCAAGTGGATAAAAAAAGTGGTATGTCTGTACAATGGAATATTATTCAACCATAAACAGAAGTGAAGACCTGGTATACACTGCAACATGGATGGACTTTGTTCCCATTATTCTAAGGTGAAGAATCTAATCATAAAAGACATATTACATGTTTCTGTTTATATGAAAAGACAAACCTATAGGAACAGAAAATAGACTAGTTATTGCCTTGAAGGAAATGGCAACCCACTCCAGCGTTCTTGCATAGGAAACCCATGGACAGAGGAATTTGGAAGGTGACAGACAGTCCATGGGTCGCAAAGAGTTGGACACAATTCAGTAACTAAACAAAAACAATGAGCTAGTAGTTGGAGAATCATGGAGAGATTGGGAGAAAATCAGAGTGACTGCTACTGTAAGTGGAGTTTGTTTTTGAGATGATGAATATGTTCTAAAATTGGTTGTGATCATTGCACAATGGTGGATATAGTACTCCATATCATTGAATTATACACTTTAGATAAGTGAATTGCATGGTACATGAATTATGTCTTACTAAAATTATCTTAAAAACATAATAAAACACTAAAGCAAACAAACAAAAACACGAACAGGCATATTCTAACCAGTATTTTATTAGTTTACAGATCTCTAGTGGGAGTGAATAAAACAGAAAAGGATGAGGTCTCCATAAGATGTTGCACCAATTACGTCTAAAATTTTATATATTCAGTTTAATAATTCTCCAAAAAGAGTATTTCCTGCTTTTTCTGGAAAATACATACTTTTCTCCTAACTTGATACTATAGAATTGCTAATAAGTATTCTTGCCTGGAGAATTCCATGTACAGAGGAGCCTGTCGGGCTGCAGTGCATGGGGTCGCAGAGTTAGAAACGACTGAAGGACTTTCATGTTTTCTTTTAAAAAAGGAATATGATCCATTATCAAATATGTACTTAACCTTGAAATTCCTCTGATTGAATTGCTTCAAGAATGCTTTTATTCTTATAGTTTTATTTTAAGATCTAAATTTATTTTTAGGGCCCTTTACCTATCATTTAGTTCCATGTTTCTGACTCCTCCAGAATATTTCAATCTTAATCCCTTAATTCTATATTCCTTAGCTAAATAAATCCACATACTATGTGGAATTAATTTTCCCACCTAGATTATAATCTAAAATTAAGCAAATTCCTCTGCATTCCAATTCCTTCTCACACTTCCCAAATCAATCATCAGGAATTATGGAGTCTCCTTTGACAATTGTCCTAGTTTTCTACTCTAATATAGGCAATGTCTGAACTCCAATCCAGTTTGGATGTTTCTATTTAATAGCGTATGATGCTAGCATGTTACTTAAACTATTTGAGTCTCAATGGACTAGAGAAGAAAGTCATTTATTTGATTTTAATGGTGCTGTTAGGAAGACTGAGAGACCAGTAGTTTGTGAGTCACCACTTTGAAAAAAAAAATATTATCACCTTTTTACAGAAATTATTATATGCAGCATTTAATCCTTTCATCTATAAGTACGTAATCAATGATTCTCTATTTGACTTAAAAATAACAGTCACACAAAGTCATAAGGAGAAATGGACCAGGACACAATCAGGTTATCTAAAATAAGCTAAGGACCAGTGAGGTTGCACAATATTTTAAAGCAATACATATATGAGTGTAAGGACACAGTTTTCAAATATGTCACTGTTATGTCACTGAGAAAGGTAGAATGATTTTCTAACTAATCAGAGATTAACTCTGTACTTGCGAGAGTGCTCATTTGCTTCGTGTCTGACGATTTGCAACCCTGTGGCTTGTGGCCCAGCAGACTCCTCCATCCATGGGATTCTCCAGGCAAGAACACTGGAGTGGATTGCCATGCCCTCCTCCAGGGGATCTTCCCGACCCAGGGATTGAACTTGCTTCTCTTACGTCTCCTGCATTGGCAAGTGGGTTCCTTACCACTCTCGCAATCTGGGAAGCTCTAAATCTGTACTTATATTTATCAGTAATAATAATATTGTTTAAAACTTACATAGTATATACTATTTGCCACTCTGTATTCTGTTTTATATTTTGCTATTTTACTATATCTCCAGGATGCCTTTCAGTTTAATGAGCTCTCTGTAAGGCCATTTAGTAATGGTAAATGGAGAATAATGAGGTAAGACTCTGAAAGAATATATTAAAAAAAAAAACAGTATTTGGGGAAAACAATATACAATTTAAAAGATAAATACATTTTTTAAAATGTAGCCCAACTTTTCAGATGGAATTTCTATTTTAGGCTTTCTAATCAACATCTGAATTACATATTGCTATCAAAACTATAAGTATTGCCTAGGTAGGTGTGTAGTGACATTATACATACAGTTTAATTCATGCCTACCTTTTACCACTACTGATTGTAGAATATCTCTTTCTCCATGAAGTATATTTGTTTGTATAGACTGAAAAGAGGAGCAGTTTCCCTATCTTTTATAATATTTATTCATGTTGAAATACAGCTTATCTATCAATTAAACTTGGTCCAGTGGTTGAGCTGCTAGTTTCAACTTAATTCCCTCATTTGTTCCCCTTTTATTCAAGCAAAGTGCCATTTAATTTATGGCTTCTTTTCTCTCCCTCCAGCCTAAGCTTCTTAGAAAATAAATGAGGCTGTAAGTCCTCATTTAGCCCTTCTTAGTCCTGTTGATTCGAGCTGAGGATTTGAATCTTGTCAGTCATTCACCAAGTTACTCCTTTAGGTCATCATGTGCTTCTTCTGCTATATCCATGTTTGTCTGTTTGTTTGTTTTTTTCCTGGCAGAAAGTTGCAAGGGTGTTTGTATAGGAATCTTGACATTGGAGCGGACATATAGTTTTAATCAGAATGAGGGTCCTAGAACCCCATGGAGTTTATACACACTTTGGCACCTGTGAGATCACCTGGAAATAACTGGAGACTGGAATGAGGTCCCTAAGCCTTCTTTCAGCCATCACTAATCTGCTCGGTTTGGAGAATGTGTTTAGGGGCCTCTGTTCCATTGTTCACCCACTGGATGGATATGTTAGCCAATGGTGCCAGTGTGCTCCATGTAATTTTTCCCCTTGGCACGGTTTTTGATTTAGGCAAATATTAATATAGGGTCTGTTTAAATTCCTGTAGACAGAGAAGATATACAATGTTAGAATTCTTAGCTAACAAGGGATACTGCCAAATGATAAAATATTAATCCTATTACTTTGTATGCAGATATCCAAGAACTAGAAGCAATTACCCTGACTCTAATTGCTTCATAGATGAATACAATTATGATGTTACACTCATTCTGTCTGTATTCTCAGTATAAAATAACATCCACATAAGACAGTCAGAAATTTCATTTAAAAGTAAACCTACCAATGTGAAATATATTAAGGCAATAAACCAAGAGATTAAACTTTCATAAACAGTAAGAGCTCATTGTTTTGTAAATGAGTGTATAATAATATCTTTGCAGCTCAAATGAAACCGTAAAACTGACTGGGGGCCTCACATTTTTCTGCAAACTTTTGATTTATCTTTTTAATCTGTTCTTAGCATTGTATAGCAATTAAACATTGAAAATGGGCTCTAGACTTCTTGCCACATTGCTCTTCTCTCATTTCACTTCTGTCATTTCTTTTATAATGACAAGCAATTTAGAGGAACAAGAAACAATTAAAATGTAAGTAGCTCCTGCTGTTACAGGTGTTTTCTACTAATGAATAAAAATGACTAGCATTATAGAAAGGTGGAATTTAAGGAAAGATCTCTCCTAGGGGTTAGATTTTTAAAAATCTGTGGGCAAAATGCAGAAATTAAATACAGACTTCCAGGTAATAATAGTAGAAGGGATTTTGATAAGTAAGAGTTAGTTGTTGAAAGTAGTACTCATGTTTGTAGGGTGGTCAAATGAAATTGCTTTTCTAATATAGTTCTCAAACTTAGGTGTATATTGAAATCACCTGGAAAGCTGGTTAAGCCACACACTCATGAGCTCCACCCCACTGTTACTATTCAGTAAGATTGGAATGGAACCAAGAATTCATATTTTAGCATGTTTGCAGGTCTGAAAGCTTCCCTGATAGCTCAGCTGGTAAAGAATCTGCCTGCAATGGGGGAGACCTGGGTTTGATCCCTGGGTTGGGAAGATCCCCTGGAGAAGAGAAAGGCTACCCACTCCAGTATTCTGGCCTAGAGACTTCCATGGATGGGGTCCGTGGGGTCCCAAAAAGTTAGACAGGACTAAGTGACTTTCACTTTCACTTTTCAGGTCCTGAGACCACATTTTGAGAATCATTAGTTTAACATAAGGCAGTAGCTTTTGTGTTCTTTTGTCCCACTTCCCCTCAAAAAAACCCAGGAATTCTTGACAGGAATACTCTGAAGGTCATGATCCGTGACCCTCGTGGTCACATGTGGTAGACTCAGTTAACAGGAGACACAATTGGTATATTCATATTTACAGATGATCCAGCGACTCACCTAAAGCCATACAGGTCAACCGTGCTGGAAACCCAAAAGGATCACCCTTCTAATTCAGTCCTTTGCTCTGTTCAATAAGTTGTGCTCATTCAAAGCAGTTCCTGGAATATTGCTGTTTTTCTTATTCAGTGGCTAGGTCATGTTCGATTCTTTGCGACCCCATGGACTGCAGCATGCCAGGCTTCCCTGTCCTCCGCTATCTCCCGGAGTTTGCTCAAACTCATGTCCATTGAGTCAGTGATGCTATCTAGCCATTTCATCCTCTGTTACCCTCTTCTTCTTTTGCCTTTGATCTTTCCCAGCATCAGGGTCTTTTCCAATGAGTCGGAATATTGATCATTCCATGAGATGGAATATTGACCAATCTCCTAAAGGTAACAGCTTAAGGAAATACAATTCTGCTTTTAATTATAAGTCTAACTTAATGCAGAGGATATGGGTGACTCAAACAGCAAGTTTCTTATGAAATTAAATGTGCCACTAAGACAAGCTTCACTTTTTTTTAATTTTAATTTTTATTTTATTTTACTTTACAATACTGTATTGGTTTTGCCATACATTGACATGAATCCGTCTCGGGTGTACATGAGTTCCCAATCCTGAACCACCCCCCCACCTCCACATTTACCATGTTGTGTATGTATGTGTATATTCACATACACATATATATACACAGATATGTATTCTTTTTCAGGTTTTTTGTGTTGTAGGTTATTGAAAGGTATTGAATATAGTTTCTTGTGCTATATAGTAGGTCCTTGTATTTTATAGGAGCATGCTGCTGCTGCTTCAGTCGTGTCCGACGCTGTGCAACCCCATAGACGGCAGCCCACCAGGCTCCCCTGTCCCTGGGATTCTCCAGGCAAGAACCCTGGAGTGGGTTGCCATTTCCTTCTCCAATATATAGTAGGATATATACATGTTAATCTCAAACTCTGATTTATCCTTCTCCCACATTTCCCCTTTGATAACCTTAAATGTGTTTCCTATGTCTGTAAGTCTTTCTGTTTTGTAAATAAGTTAATTTGTATCTTTTTTCTTTTCAATTCCACATGTAAGGGATATCATATAATATTTGTCTTTCTTGTCCTAAGTTACTTCATTTAAAATGATAATCTCTAGGTCCTTCTGTGTTGCTGCAAATGGCATTAGCTCATAGTTTTTTATGGTTGAGTTATATTCCATTACACACACACACACACATATGTATATACATATGGCTGGATCATATAACTCTATATTTAATTTCTTAAGGAACCTTTACACTATTCTTTATGGTGGCTGCACCAATTTACATTCCCACCAAGCTTCACTTTCTTGAGTCCCCTCATGCCTGTATAATACCAACAGGGGTGAAACATTTACTTGCTTATAAAACCTCTGCATCGAATGAGAAAGTAATATACAATTTAAAGCTCTCTCTGTATGTTCCAAAGAAGAAACAAAAAATGTAGAACATTTTCATCCTAATCTGTAACATTATGCAAAATGTGCTTTTCATAAAAATCTCTGTTGTGTTGTTTTGTATCTCTACCAGTCACTGAGAGAAAACAAAAAGGAGGCTCTTAGTGAATGTTAATAGAGACACAGAAACAAAGAGGGGAAAAAAGGTTATGTAAATTCCAAGAGTTTGCCTGATGTTTAAGCTATGCAAACAATAACTCCTCTGTTTGATGTGGTTTCAACAAGGGTCTTCTATCCCAAACAACTCTCTCTCAAATAATGTGTTCAATAACTAAATTCCCTACAACATGAACCACCATCTTTCATGTAATAATTGAAGTCTTAATCCCTATCAATAACTGTAAGCGTCTCCCACAATCCAGGCTTTGAACTTATGAGTATTTATAATGAAACACATGTGATTAAACAGAACTTCTCTGGTGAGGAGGTTTTGTTTTAGAAACTATGAAATTGCATGAATTCATTTGATATATATCAAATGAGCACCTACTATTATCGGAGCAGACCCTCCTCATGGGGCTTGAGCTTCTTCAATGAATGTAACCAAACAGCCCAGATCCTTTCTTTATAAGAAGCTTCCTGTTTGGGGCAAGACAGGAGAAATCATCAGTAAGTAGGAACATCACTATCGGAAGCCAAAAGTGGAACCAAGGACTCAGTTAGGAGATATTTGCAGTGAGGCAGGTGAAAAATGCAGGTGAGGGATAGGGAAGCCTGGCATGCTGCAGTCCATAAGATCGCGAACAGTAGAGCAGGACTTGGTGACTGCAACAGGTGAGAAATGAGGGGACCTTAGTCACAGTGTGGGCTGCAGAGCTAATGAAGAGTGGCTGAATTCTGTACATGCCCTGAAAGCATTAACAAAGGGATTTATGGATGGGTAGGATAGAGGCAGTGAGTGCAAGAAAATAGGGGAGTGTGTGAAGACAGGAGAAAGTAGCCATTTTAAAAAGAAAAGATGGATTGCACTGGAGAAGGCAATGGCTACCCACTCCAGTATTCTTGCCTGGAGAATTCCATGGACATAGGAGCCTGGCAGGCTACAGTCCATGGGGTCACAAAGAGTCAGACAGGACTAAGTGACTAACACACTCTATAGGTCCTACAACTCTGAGCAATCCTCACTCTTCTGAGTATGCTACAAATACGCCCACTCAATCCTTCCCACGCCTCACAACTAAATAGGAAGAGTCTCACTTGAGTCAGATGGTTACAGTTCCTTGTGCTGGGGAAAAAAAAAAAAAAACGAGTTCCTAGAATCATTTTCAATTTCAGGAATCAGAGGATAAGTTTATAAGACATAAACAGTGATTGATTGTCTTCATTTCAAACAGAACTTCCTTTAAAATCAATTTACATAATTAACAGCTCTTATTTAAAACCTTTTGACTTTAGGAGTGAGTGAGTGAGTGAGTTTGTGAAGTCGCTCAGTCGTGTCCAACACTTTGCGACCCCGTGGACTGTAGCCCACCAGGCTCCTCTGTCTATGGGATTCTCCAGGCAAGAATACTGGAGGAGTTGCCATTGCCTTCTCCAGGAGATCTTCCCAACCCAGGAATCGAACTCAGGTTTCCTGCATTGCAGGCAGACACTTTAACCTCTGAGCCACCGGGGAAGTTTGACTTCAGGGGCATGGCATAAAATGTGAGTGTCTTTGGCTTCCAGCAGTTTGGGGGTACAGTTAAAAAACATCTTGGCATTAATGTGTCTAGCTTTTGACTTCTGGTTCTTGGTGTTCACCATGCTGCACACTCTCTGGGTATGAACTGGAGTTTTGTTCCCTTAGTTGTTATTGCAAAGGGGCCACGATGTGAGGAGTGGGCAGTGATAACACCCTTCTCCCTACCCTTGAAGCCCACTTTGCACTTGGGTCTCGGGTAAGTTCCAGGTTTTACTACATATCTGTGGAGAAAAGAGCTGCTCAACTTGTACTAGGGTCCCTTATCTCTTCCTCTACCTCTACCCCTTCTTTGGAGCCAGACTCAGTGTAGACACTCAGCTGGCCTCTGTATTCCTGGTTTTCCCCAGATACCTCGCCACAAAACTGATCTTGAAGATAGTACTTCCTCCTTCTGCAAGCTCATCACTCTGGTTAGTGACCAACAGTGTTTCCATCAGACACAACCAAAGCTTCCTTCCTTAAGCTCAGCAGGCACTCTCAGGACATGACTGTTTTTGTCTTAAAAAGGAAAAGAACTTTTTTTGTAGAAACCTCTTGGGACTAAACTCCTGAATGCTGTGTTGAGCGAGTTGAGTTTCACTGTATTTTCACCTATCCACCTTTCCATCACTTTAAACATTCTTTGAAGTGTAGCTGATTTACAATGCCATGTTAGTTTCAGATATACTGCACAGTGGCTTCTGTTATATATATGTGTGTGTGTGTGTGTATATACATAGGACCTCCCAGGTGGTGCTAGTGGTAAAGAACCTGCCTGCCGATGCGTAAGAGACATGAGGCGCAGGTTCAATCCCTGGGTCGTGAAGATCCCCTGGAGGAAGGCACAACAACCTACTCCAGTGTTCTTGCCTAGAGATCCCATGGAGAGAGGATCCTGGTGGGCTATAGTTGCAAAGAGTCCATAAGGTTGCAAAGAGTCAGATACAATTGAAGTGATTTAGCAGCAGCAGCAGCAGCAGCAGAAATAGACTAGTTTCCTGTACTACACAGTAGGCCCTCGCTGGTTATCTGTTTTATATATGCATGATAAGTTGTGCTAAGTCGCTTCAGTCACGTCTGACTCTGGGTGACCCTATGGACTGCAGCCCACCAGGCCCCTTTGTCCATGAGATTCTCCAGGGAAGAACACTGGAGTGGGTTGCAGCCCTCCTCCGGGGGATCTTCCCAACCCACAGATCGAAGCTGTATGTCTTACATTTGAACTGCTTTGGCAGGGGGGTTTTTTTTTTTTTTTTTACCATTAGCGCCACCTGGGAACCCCTGTTTTAAATATAGTAGTATGTATATGTTCATCCCAACTTCCTAAATTATCCATTACTTTTGTAAATTAAATGTAAAACCTCACCCTTGAATTCTTAGTTGTCCTGGATTTCCACACAGACTCACATGAAATAATAGAGCTTCAAGCCTATGTTAACTTGAAACTGACTTAGAATGGTTTCCGTCCTGGTTTTAAGATTGTTTTTATTTGAATGTGACTGCTTTGGGGAGGTTCATTGACACTCTGACTGGCTTTGAAATTCAGATAATAAGAGATGACATTTCCTCAGGGGAGAGCTAAAACAAGTTGATAAATTGTTATTGTGCTACCTTTCAGAGGATGACCTATAATTAAACCACACGCTCACAAAAAAAGCAGTTACAGAAATGTGATGGATCTGACTCAACCTCTTGAAATCAAAGGAGTTCAGAATTAACTTCCAAAGCCCAAAGTCAAGTGTGCGATATTGAGTATTGTAGAAGTAAATGTTGCTCTTGGGGATAGTATCTGATGCCTGGATCTGAAAAAATACCATAGCAAGTTATATAGCAAAAGCTACAGTTTGCTTTAAGTTTTTGTCTTATTAAGATGCACATATATAGTTTCCTATTTATATATTATAATAAGAAAAAAAGGTTTTATAACCAGTTTGTTTAATGCTGTGTCTGTATAGATCTCAACTTCACTGCATGGTCATAGTCAAACCAACTGAGAAGAAATGCCTCTTCTTTTCCTAAGCAGTGAAGATTTATGTATTTGACTTTGAAGTCAACAACTGTGTAGCATTTAGTGCCAAATCAAATGCAACATCAAATTACCTTGTATTCATTTAAGTGAATTTGCAGATTTATGGCAGCCTGGCACAGATCCAGAGAGCTAGGGACAGGACAATCACAGCAGATGATTGTAAGCAGTGAAAATGAAGTAAATATCTGGGAATTAATTACCTGTAGGGTTAAGGTCCATTCCTAGAAAGAGTCAGGAGCAATTTATTCTGCAATCAATTTGCAAGCACCCGGAGTGTAACAAAGTGGCAGATAACATGGACTCTTCAAAAACAAGCCATGCCAAACAAAACTAATTTCCCTCTTTGACAAAGTGACTGATCCTGTAGACTGGAAGACTTACTGGTTACAGCCCAGTTTGACCTTTGCATAGTTATCAGTGCTATTTCACATGGAATGGTCATTGACAAGCCTGCAAAAAATCGCTTGAATGGAATAATAGGTGGGTATTGAACTGGTTGCAAAAATGTTCTTGGGCTTGTTCAATAAAAAGTATCAAGACAAGTTTCCGATTATTTAGTAGTTTACACAGATTTAATCGTGGATCTGTTATTGATTTTATTAGTTTGTTTTATTTTGCTTTAACCAGCTTCATGAGAGAACATAAAATATGCTCAGAAACTTGAAACAAACTCAGGTTTGTTGGAGCTTCTTTGACAGAATCTTTGAAGAAAAGATTGGGAATCCAAAATGAGTTTTAACAAATTAGAATCACTATCTAATTGGGAAGGAATTGCTAACTGGTTAATACTAAAATGTATGCTGAAGGAAATAAAAACACTAAATTCCATAAATGCAAACTGTGAAAACAAAGTTGTTGTTTACAATAGTATCAACTACATACTCTGTCTTTTTTCTGAGTCTCTGGCCCAAACCATATTTCTTGTTGCTAGGGACTCTACTCATGTCTGAGCCAGGGTCAACATAGATCAACAATGCCTTCCTATTATTCAGAAGGTTAAGTCTACTTATGAGCTTTCCTGGTGGCTCATATGATCTGCCTGCAATATGGGAGGTTAGGGTTAGATCCCCAGGTGAAGAGAATGGGAACCCACTCCAGTGTTCTAGCCTGGGGAATCCCATGGACAGAGGAGCCTAGCAGGCTACAGTCCCTACATTCACAAAGAGTCAGACACAACTGAGCAACTAACACCTCCACTTCTTTCAAAGTCTACTTATACGTTCAGTGAAGGAGTGTTACTCTTAAGTGTCAATTGCTGAAAGACTGTCAACAGAGAGAGATGACAAGAAAGCTGTACATACATAATTATAGAAGGAGGATGTTGTTCACCTCAAGAGAGAATAGGAGATATATAATTTTTACAGGAGTATATTTAATTTTACATAAAATTATCTTTCTTTGTTTTTATTTATTTTAAATTTTTTATTTTTACTTTATTTTACTTTACAATACTGTATTGGTTTTGCCATACATTGACATGAATCTGTCTCGGTGTACATGAGTTCCCAATCCTGAATCCCCCCCTGCCCCGACCTCCCACCCCATATCAACTCTGTGGATCATCCCCATGCACCTGTCCCAAGTATCCTCTATCCTGTATCGAACATAGACTGGCAATTCATTTCTTACATGATAGTATACATGTTTCAGTGCCATTCTCCCAAATCCTCCCACCCTCTCCCTCTCCCTCAGAGTCCAAAAGTCCATTCTATTCATCTGTGTCTCTTTTGCTGTCTTGCATACAGGATTATCATTACCATGTTTCTAAATTCCATATATATGTGTTAGTATACTGTATTGGTGTTTTTCTTTCTGGCTTACTTCACTCTGTATAATTGGCTCCAGTTTCATCCATCTCATTAGAACTGATTCAAATGTATTCTTTTTAATGGCTGAGTAATACTCCATTGTGTAATGTACCACAGCTTTCTTATCCATTCTTCTGCTAATGGACATCTAGGTTGTTTCCATGTCCTGGCTGTTATAAACAGTGCTGCAATGAACATTGGGGTACATGTGTCTCTTTCAATTCTGGTTTCCTCGGTGTGTATGCCCAGCAGTGGGATTGCTGGGTCATATGGTATTTCTATTTGCAATTTTTTAAGGAATCTCCACACTGTTCTCCATAGTGGCTGTACTAATTTGCATTCCCACCAACAGTGTAAGAGGGGTCCCTTCTCTCCACACCCTCTCCAACATTTATTGCTTGCAGACAAAAATTATCTTTCTTATCAAGTGCCAGGAAGGGATTTTCTTCTACTCTTTCTGGTTCGTATGACTGGTCTAAGAATCAGATTGGCATGAGACATGTTATCAGGATGAAATCATATACAAGTTTAATATAATGACATATACGTGGGAGAGACCCAGGACAACTGAGTAAGTCATCAAAATGACTGAAGCCCTCACCTTAAATATATCTTCAACTAAAGACAAACGAGGATGTTAGGAGTAAGTGATCTGGGACTTCAATGGGGAAGCAGGCAATTAGCATGAAGATAGAAAAGCAAATGTTTGGTAGATAAATGTTTGCCAGGCCTTGCAGAGACAAAGGGCCAGAAAGTGGACTCTCATGTCTCCGTATTTCCCCCACCATACCTGGCTCACATTCTTTGCAGGTATCTCTGATGGCAGCTCTATTCTGGAAACAGACCCTGTCTTTAAATTATTATAATCAGTTAAGGAGGAGTCAAAGGCTCTTCTGAGTCTTTTGGACCTTAAAAATAATCTAAATTAATCCTCGTGCTTGAGACATGTTTTGAGATGGCAAATTTTGCTCCCCTCCATAAAGATATCATATAGCAACTAACATTTTCCATGTATTTTTGCCACCAGATCCATTTTTTGGCCGTTCTCAATAAAAGTAATCCATAATGTCTATTCAGCTCCTCCACTCATTTTCCAATTGAGTTATCTGGTTCTTTGGTTGTTGAGCTAGTTTATATATTTTGAATATTAACACCTGATTAGATGAGATACAAATATCTTAATTCATTTAGTATGTTGTCATTTTGTTTTGTAGATGGTTTCCTTTGCTGCACAGAACCTTTTTGTTTGATGTAGTTCCATTTATTTTTCTTTTTACTTCTCTTGCCCGGGGAGGCATATTATATATATATGGTATAAGGGTGGTCAAAAAGTCATTCAGATTTTTCCATACCATCTTATGGAAATAATCCAAATGAACTTTTTGGCCAACCTAATATTCACTGATAAAATTGTTGTAAAAGAGCTACTGCTTAGGTTTTCTTCTAGAAATCTTAGCATTTCAGGTCTTAAATTCAAGTATTTAATCCATTTTGAGTTAATTTTTATATATTATGTGAGATAGTGGTCAATTGGCCTGCCAATGCTGAAGACACAAAAAACGTGTGTTTGATCCCTGAATTGGGAAAATCCCCTGAAGTTAGAAATGGCAACCTGCTCCAGTATTCTTGCCTGGAGAATGCCATGGACAGAGGAGACTGATGGGCTCTATAGTGACCCCATGGGACTCACAAAGAGCCAGACATGACTGAGTGACTGAACACACACACATTCAATTTTCCCAAGACCATTTATTGAAAGAAAAAAGCAGCCCAGAAAAATGTTTTCTTTTAAATATACAATTGATTATAACTGCTTCATTCCAAAAGCAGTAAAAACACAGTAAAGCTAATTAATTATGACTCATTTAAAATATCTCTGGGAAAAAAAGTTTTTGCTATTATATTTAAAATAAAATTTTGGCAGAGATACTAAGCTATTGGTATTGTCAACATGGTTAGGCTTGATTTACTTTATTAGTACAATAGGTATAATTAAAGTAAAATTAGAATTATGGCCAATAGAGTTTCATCACATGTACTAAAATAATATTACTTCTCAAGTTTTCCTGTTCTTACTTTGGAAATGGCTTCTGCAGCCCACTTAATTTGACATCTTTGGCACAATGAACCAGAACCTGACTTGGAAAAACCAAAAACTGCACTGGCAAATGATCTGCCAAGTGACCCATGAACAAAAGCGAGATTGGGTTGCCCTTTGAAATAAACCTATTTGAATTTTATTATCTCCAGAGCACCTTGTGTCTCTAATCTTGTGAAAGGTTAGTAGTCTATCCATCAGAGCAAGATAAGAGTGCTGGTTGATGTCTGCTCTTGATGATAACTGAATCCAGCAGTTGGAGCTGGAAGAAGGAGATTCATTACCATCAGCAGTTCAAAAAGAAGGGAGGAAAGGGCCACAGAGCGAGTCATTCACAATAAGCCATGTTTTCCTAGCTCAGGGTATTTAATACAAAACAAAATAGAAGATGAAGGATTGCTATATTGAGAAAGCTTTACAAGCCTCTTAAACAAGTTCCCCTAAATCAGGGCTGTTTTAAGACTACCTGTTGTAGAGATTAACAATTTATAATACATAGATACTTTCTTAAAAACTATTGTTAATTGCTTTTGGGAGGTCTTCCTGATAAACATCAGAATAAAATAAAAGGGATACTGTATCACTCTATAACATATGGCTAAAAGCCAATAAATATTATAAAACAGCCAATAAAGTCTAAAATAATGAGTCTGTGGTTTTTAAAGTTAACTGAATATATTCTTTTTAGGACTTTCTAATGTATATGTAATTTGATAATAATTTATAGTTTTTATATAATTTTGAAGTTGGGATAGAGATCATCTAAGGATTATTTGTAAACTTAAAGCATACCAATGGATCAAAATAAGCATGTGCTTTAGGGCTTATTTTAATCTTGACATTATGAAAAATAGAATATGTACATTCAGCATTGTAAAATTTCATAAAAGATACGGCACTTAGTAATTGATATTTTATGAAATGTTTAATAATAATTGGTTTTATTCATTGCATTCCAAATGATGGATGTTATAAAATAGCCATCAAATAACATAGGATTAATGCATTTTTTTTCCTTTGAGAAGAATCTGGTAAATGAATGGCAAAGTAAATGTAATCGGTCTTAGGTAAATTAGATCAAAGTTAGTTTATTTGTATTTATATCTTGCACATGAATACTGTAAGTCTTATTATATATCTATACCAGGATATCCACTGTTTATGCTTTCATCAAAAGAATACAGTTACATTTGAGTTAAACATCTGTGTGGCCAAGTGGGGTTGATGTTCATTTCCCTTTGATAATTTTAAGGAATAAAATTATTCCTAAGGTATGACCTGGGGAGTCTTTGGCTCCTCTTAGTCTTATCCAACAAGCTCAAGAATGTGGGTGAGCAACAGAGGTGGTTGGAAGTTGCCTTGACTTTCTTCAGGTTTTTGTTGTCAAATGTTTACAGAGACATTCCTAGAGTTACACAGTTTGTCATCTGGCATTAATCCTCATCCAGTGCCCACTGGCTCAGATGGTAAAGCATCTTGCTTACAATGTGGGAGACCTGGGTTCGATCCCTGTGTTGGGAAGATCCTCTGGAGAAGGAAATAGCAACCCACTCCAGTACTCTTGCCTGGAAAATCCCATGGACGGAGGAGCATGGTAGGCTACAGTCCATGGGGTCACAGAGAGTTGGGCATGACTGAGCGACTTCACTACACTACTAGTGCCACCAAAAACCTCTGCAGAGAAAACAATGACTTTCAATTCATAATAACTGAAGTCTGAAATTGATGTTATTTTTTCTTTAGTTTAGTTTGAGCTGACATCTGTAATAATGAAATAATGGAATTTTGTTGAATGCTGACTATATCAATTAGATAAATTATTTCTTAGTCTAGAAATAAATAAAAATTATCTGTATTTTTTCAGAGCATTCATTCAAAATCCAAAAATGTAGACTTTTTCTTCTTAATGGATAGCTGCCTTACTCAGAGCATTATTGTACTTTTTGTTTATTTTTTTATTAATTAAGTTATTTTTACTAATCAGCATGAATCCACCAGATTTAAAGTCAAAAGACTCAAAACTCTCCCTGCTACTTTGCTGATCTACTCTGTAATTTTGAGTTAAATTTCTTGTTTATTTTTGGCCCTCCCAAATAATGCATTTAGGTATTTCCCTTCTGTCATCAAGCAATATTTTTTGTGTTTAAAAGGGCTTTTTATGCTAAAATAATATCTATTGCTTTCTTCCAAATATAAAAGCAATTTATGGTCCTTCTGCAAATTTTAGAAAATTAACAATGTACAGAGAAGAGAATACAAATAAACTATAACATTCTATCCGTAGTAAGCTATTTTTGTATTTTTATTTTTATTTTTTTCTCAACGTGTGTGTATTTATATCTTTAAAAATTGGAGTTGTACTTGGTACATACTTTCATATCATTTTCTATCTTATCAATTTCTGCCTCCATGTCTTATGCTGAATGCAGATTTCCTGTGAAGCAGGTAAAGCTTATGGTTCAAGACCCTTCACTTGAATAGGCCCTTTTCAAGGTCCTATGCCTAATTTTATATTTGAAATTATGTTAAAAATTATGTTCTAAATTTATAGGTTTCACTTGTCATAGAATCTATGGAGCCTATAGACTTCCGTCATCTGTGTTATGTGCTTAAATAGACACCCTGATTAGACTGTTGTAATCATTCCTGTTCTTCTAGCATGAATTAATTCAGACATTATTAGACTTTATTCCTCCCTCATCCATACTATGCCCCTCTTTCTCTCACCACTGGGAAAGTCCCTTGTCCTGTAAGCAGTGAAGGCAGAGGGTGACCAGGAGAGTGTTTGTGTTAAGTGGCAGAACAGAAAAAAGAGATGGAGGACAAAGGAAAAGACTAGTACCCCTTTATCCCCTTCCCCACTAGGAACATTGGCAGTGCCCTTCTCATACTCTTGACACTTTGACCGACGTTAGGCTGACTTCCCAAGACCAGCATGCTAATTTCCTGTTGTGAAGAAAGAGAGAGAGGGGAAAATAAGTGAAAGGAAGGAGAAAGCAGGGTATTTCATGATATATTATATGGCTTGCCCCTCCATCATTTCCCCTCCTTTCCCTGCTCATTTCACCACCAATCATGCATTGACCTAAAGTGAAAGTATTACAGAACACAAAAGAGCGAAGTGATTTTCAGTCTTGGCTGTACTTTGGGATTACTTGCTTAGCTTGAAAATATGCCAATACCTGGATCTCACTCCTAGGAATCCTGATTTAGTCTAGAATGCAGCCTGGTGTCAAGATTTTTTAAATGAATTTATTGGGCAGTGAAGAGTGAGAAGCCTTCTATTCTGTTGGAAAGGGAGGATGAAGGCAATTTCACTTGACTTCTCTTCCTTCAGTTCAGTTCGGTTCAGTCGCTCAGTCATGTCCGACTCTTTGCGACCCCATGAACCGCAGCTCGCCAGGCCTCCCCGTCCATCACCAACTCCCGGAGTTTAGCCAAACTCATGTCCATCGAGTCGATGATGCCATCCAGCCATCTCATCCTCTGTCGTCCCCTTCTCCTCCTGCCCCCAATCCTTCCCAGCATCAGGGTCTTTTCCAATGAGTCAACTCTTCGCATGAGGTGGCCAGAGTACTGGAGTTTCAGCTTTAGCATCAGTCCTTCCAGTGAACACCCAGGACTGATCTCCTTTAGGATGGACTGGTTGGATATCCTTGCAGTTTACCGTCCCTAAAAACCTACACAATCTCTCGTCATCATAACCCTAGGTCCTCATCATTGACTTTTCTTCTGCAAACTGGCTTTGTCCCCACTTCCCAGAATTCACTCTCAGTGATTTGGTACTGGAGAGACTTTTTCCCACTATCTGGCACAACAAGTATTTGAGTGAAGAAGTAAGGAGAACTAGACAGAGAACTGGATTTGTGAGCAGGACAATATACTATCCAGATTCAGAAGCTTCATTGCTTTTTTTCAGTTGAGGAAGGCAAAAAGTTGGAAATGATTTCAAGATCTGTAGTTTAGGTACCTAATGGGTTAAATGGATGCTCTGGTTAATGGCATCTGGGGAAAGAAAAAAAAAAATGAATTCAGAATCATGGACAAGACCTAAAGAACACTATAGGCTGACTCTAAGGAGGTGTATGATGATAAAGGTGAATTCAGAAAGTATCCCAGCTTTCAATTTTACATGCATTGTTAGGGGGAGATACATACACAGTCTGCAGGCTCAAAACAGTTGTTTGCTTTTGGGAGCAACTGTCAGCAGATTACAAACTTAAATGCATGACTCCCAGAATTAGTGGTTTATCTATACCACCTTGTGATCATAAGTGGCCTAATCAGTCTTTCTTATTTTAAAAGAGATCTTTGGGAGAAATAACCTACCAAGAAATAAAACATTTATCAAGCTAATGTGTAAAGGATCACTAAGTCTAGATAAAGTTTAACCTTGTGAAATGTGAATTCAAATCAACAATTTCTATAATCTGCTTTGTTGCTTCAAATCTCTCTACATCAGCCAGTTACAGATTGCTGCTTCCAGGTAACTTTCTTTTTGAAGCTGAATACACATTTGATTCTGAAAAATCTCTTGGCATTGGGCTTCTTCCACTGACTTTACCTTAATAGTAGAGAAATAAAGGATTTTTGGAAGATGTTGATTTTTCTTTTTTAAACAAACACACTTGATTATAAACTGTGGACTTTTCATTTAAAATTTCTTCATGAAAAATTCTAGTCAATTGGATTAGATACCTTGGAAGAATATAGAATGGTGATGATGTCCAATTTAGCTGAATAATGTGTTTAAAGATACATTTACTGTATGTTTGGTTTTTTGGTCTGTTTGTTTTTGACTTATTGATTAGGAGTATTTCCTCAGAATTTTTGTTTCTACTTATTTAGATAAGTAGAACGCACGATGGGAGGAATATAATGACAATAGCCTCTGGATTGACATAGTGAGGAACTTTTGAGTTATGTATTATAATATTTTTAACAACTGATGCTATTAATTATTTTTTTAAATAATTCTTTTAGATGTATTATGAGCATTGTATTGTAGAGCCTTATAAGATGTTAAAAGATAGTTTAAATTTCTCTTTTCATTAATTATCATGAACAGAGAGTTTAAAAATATATATTTTTACCTTAACCTTGTGGCTATTTTTCCTTTCCCTTTTCATTTTATACTGTCTACTTTAAATTCCAGGTTTATGTAAGATATTCTCCTTATGAAAATCTCCAATGACTCATTAAACCACAAACTTAGAAAGAGTGTCTACTTTAAAATAAGGAAAGTCACCGAAATCCTCTAAATCATTTAAGTGATTTAAGAATTTACTTTTGGATTGTACTTACCTTGCAGGGAAATATAAAGAGATGAATGGGCTGCAGAGATGTCAGAGTGAATTTTTTAAGATAAAATAATGGAGGAAAGGAGCTTTTATTCTGCTACTTAGAGATAACAGACTAATAATTAAATTGTCTTCCTACTTGCAAGATTTCAAAGGCATAATACGTTTTGTTTGATTAATTTATCTTCAAACATTTCACTTAGGATTTTGACCCTTTATGCCAGGAATTGGCAAAATTTTTTCTGTAAAGGGCTGAATATTAAATATTTGGGCCATTTTGAACTACATGAGATCTCTGTTTCATATTTCTTAGTCATTGTTGGTCTATATTTTGTTTGTTTGATGGGGCTCAGTGGTAAAGAATCTGCCTGCTAATGAAGGAGATGCAAGAGACATGGTTCATTTCCTGGGTCAGGAAGATCCCCTGGAGAAGGAAATGACAGTCTACTCCAGTATTCTTTCCTAGAAACTCTCATGAACAGAGGAGCCTGGCAGGCTACAGTCCATAGGTAGCCCCTGAGCACAGCACACACAGAGCATAAACAGCAAAGCTTCCCTGCTATCCAGTTGTTTCTTAGAACTCACCTTTGTCAGCACTTGTTTGGAGCTCTGGGTTATATGCCAGTTCAGTGGTCTAGGGCAACTTGCTTAACATTTCTGGGCCTCAATTTCCTTATCTGCAAACTAGCTATACTAATATCTGATATGCATACAATGTATGAAAAGCTTATAACATGGTGTTTGACATGGTGTAAAATGCCTTCTGTGTTAAACATCAGGCAACTTCCGAGGTCCTATCTCTAGCTGTGTTGAAATTACCATCATTCATTGTTTCTAATTAAATTGTCATTTTCATTTGTGTATCTCAACTTTCCTCCAAAAATTATCAGGTACAAATGGAAATAATTAAGATATTCCATTGCCATGTTGACTGCATTTTAAATCAGATGTATTGGGGGTGGGGATGCTTACTTGGGTAGAATAATCCCTCAAACAGGAAATTTATAAATTACTACTATTAGCTCCCTTTGAAATTTTATGTGGTGGTGGTTGAAATTATATAGGCATTTATTAATTCCTGGCATGAATTGATTGAGTAAATCATAATGCTTGTTATAATATAATAAACATTATCTGAAAACATACGCATGTACACACAGAGCAAGAGAAAGTATGAATTAAGAGATAAAGACATAGCAAATACCAAACTAATTTTTGCTGACAGCAGCTTTATCTCACAATAACTCTAGATTCTGATTTCTCCCTCATTCAATAAGTTATTATTTTCAAAATAATAG
Source organism: Aepyceros melampus (assembly GCA_006408695.1). Classification (NCBI taxonomy): domain Eukaryota; kingdom Metazoa; phylum Chordata; class Mammalia; order Artiodactyla; family Bovidae; genus Aepyceros; species Aepyceros melampus. Next base: position 176,184 of record SJXQ01010307.1, on the reverse strand, counting down.
TATTTAATTTCAACCCCATAATTTTAAAAAGTGCCTACTGAGGGTCTGTTTCTTACACAAAAATCCAACTAATGTTTAAGAAGATCAATATTAAAAAGATAATATAATCGGATATCTATTCAAATTAGTTGTCCTCTTTCCCTTACATAGTTCTTTCATGTGACTAATGAAGAAATGAAACATGGCCTCTTATTGCTTATTGGAAACAACAACAAAGTTCCAGACTGAGTTTATTCGATCACTAGAGGGAAGAAGGCTTCGCTGTACTATGGGAGACAGAGCGATTTGAGTGTTACCTCATGATAGGCTTTGCTTCGATGAAGTAGGGGAGTGAATATGAACACAGACAGCTTGGTGAGATCATGGGCTATGAGGGCAGAGTTCAGTAGGACCAGGAGCAGGAGAGACAGCAATGAAACCAGGCAAAGCATAGACCTGGACAGACAGAGCCTCCAGAAAGGAAATGAGTCTGGCAGTGCTGTCTCGATAATCACCAAGCTTTTGAGCAGAGGCCACCAGGCATTTTGCATGTAGATACACATGAACTTGGAGCATGGGAGGATATGACTGTTTGAAAAGTAGAAATATTAGTCGCTCAGTCATGTCCACTCTTTGCAACCCTATGGACTGTAGCCTGCTAGGCTCCTCTGTCCATAGAATTCTCCAGGCAAGAAGACAGGAGTGTGTAGCCATTCCCTTCTCCAGGGGATCTTCCCGACCCAGGGATCAAACCCAGGTCTCCTGCATCACAGGCAGATTCTTTACTGTCTGAGCCAGCAGGGAAGCCCTTGAATATTTAGATAGGCATAAATACATGAGTTTGACCATCTGGTGATGTCCATGTGTAGAGTCTTCTCTTGTGTTGTTGGAAGACGGTGTTTGCTATGACCGGTACATTCTCTTGGCAAAACTCTATTAGCCTTTGTCCTGCGTCATTCTGTACTCCAAGGCCAAATTTGCCTGTTACTCTAGGTATTTCTTGACTTCCTAGTTTGACATTCCAGTCCCTCCCTTATAATGAAAAGGACCTCTTTCTTGGATGTTAGTTCTGGAAGGTCTTTTAGGTCTTCATAGAACCGTTCAACTTCAGCTTCTTCAGCATTAATGGTCAGGGCATAGACTTGGATTACTGTGATATTGAATGGTTTGCCTTGGAAATGAACAGAGATCATTCTGTTGTTTTTGAGACTGCATCCAAGTACTGCATTTTGGACTCTTTTGTTGACCATGATGGCTACTTCATTTCTTCTAAGGGATTCTTGCCCACAGTAGTAACATAATGGTCATCTGAGTTAAATTCACCCATTCCAGTCCATTTTAGTTCACTACTCCTAAAATGTCGATGTTCACTCTTGCCATCTCCTGTTTGACCACTTCCAATTTGCCTTGATTCATGGACCTGACATTCCAGGTTCCTATGCAATATTGTTCTTTACAGCATTGGACTTTGCTTCTGTCACCAGTCACATCCACAAGTGGGTGTTGTTTTTGCTTTGGCTCCATCTCTTCATTCTTTCTGGAGTTATTTCTCCACTGATCTCCAGTAGCATATTGGGCACTTCCCGACCTGGGGAGTTCATCTTTCAGTATCCTATCTTTTTGCCTTTTCATACTGTTCATGGGGTTCTCAGGCAAGAATACGGAAGTGGTTTGCCATTCCCCTCTCCAGTGGACCACATTTTGTCTGAACTCTGGAGTTGGACTATACAGAAAGCTGAGAGCTGAAGAATTGATGCTTTTGAACTGTGGTGTTGAAGAAGACTCTTGAACATCCCTTGGACAGCAAGGAGATCCAGCTTTTCCATCCTAAAGGAAGTCAGTCCTAAATATTCATTGCAAGGACTGACGCTGAAGCTGAAACTCCAATGCTTTGGCCACTTGATGCAAAGAACTGACTCATTGGAAAAGACGCTGATGCTGGAAAAGTTTGAAGGTGGGAGGAGAAGGGAACGACAGAGGATGAGATGGTTGGATGGCATCACCGACTCAATGGACATGAGTTTGAGTAAACTCTGGGAGTTGGTGATAGATAGGGAGGCCTGGTATGCTGCAGTCCACAGGCTCACAGAGAGTCAGACATGACTGAGTGACTGAACTGAACTGAAATACATGAGTTTGGAGGATGACAAGAAGGCACATTGTCTGCTCTAAGATGCAGTTGTAGGATTTCTTTCCCTCTAAGGTGGGGCCGCAATGTTATCACTTCCTAAGAGGAGTCCCATCCAGATGGAGTCAGGATGTATTTCACTGGGTGCTCATGTTCACCGTCTATTTATTCGCTCCCTAGTCACCACTTTTTAAGGCCTGCTCTATGGCAGGCCCCATACATGGAGATGGTAGTTTTGGTCACTAACAAGCTTACCTGTGAACATGATGTGCGTTTCAGCTCCTTTCATTCAAAGCACACACAGCTCCTGGAACTTTTCTTGTACATAAATTACCAGACTGATGAGGTGTAGAAATGTGCTGGTCTTTCCTTGGAAGGTTTCGATGGCCTGTCTCTAGGCTTCTGGGATTTGGATTTTTTAGCAGAAGAGTAGAGCTCACTGGAGGGAGTGAGCATGTTGTGGGGACAGTTATGTCTGCAGACAATTTTGTCATCACTGCTGGAGGGAGGAAGGCCCAATAGCATCTGATAGGCAGAAGCCAGGCTGCTACCTCTTGTCTTAGAGAGCGCAGGGCAGACACTCAAGGGAGATGGTCCAGCTCAGGGAATTTCCTGATGGTTGAGTGGTTAGGACACTGCATTTTCACTGTGAGGGCCTAGGTTCAATCCCTGGTCAGGGAACTACGATCTCACAAGCCACACAGTGTAGCAAAAATAAACAAATAAATTTGATTAATTACATTTTTGAATTTTTTTTTAATTTAAAAAAAGATTGTTCAGCTCAAAATGTTAGTAATTTTGAGGCAGAGACCTCTGATGTAGAGGATTAGCAACTGAGTCATGCATTCCACATAGCTGCAATCTGCCAAGGGCGGCATTTCATGTGACAAGGACTCCCTGAGCAGCACTGATCTTATAGTCTCACCCTGCAGGGAGTGGGGAGAGATAGGTTATTTAGGGACCATGCGTTTAGCCCTCAAAGTCTGCGGGAGAAGAGAGTAAATGGCACTGGGATTCCTCCTCCTTTAATGCTTCTCTTAACTCAGCATTTCCCTGGTGGTCATATCAGTTGATGATGTAAGCAAGGAGACTTTGAAAGGAGAAGATATGCCTGAGAGCTGACAGGTGTGTGCAGAGTGAAGGAGTCTTCTATTCACTTAACCTTGAAAAGGACCTGGGTAAAGGGCAGGACCATAGTTTGCCTGTGTCTGAATCATAGCCCTTGTCTGAGATCAGCTTTCTGAATCATTTACCCTCCATGCCAGCAACTTGGAGTTTATCTTAGCCAAAGCTTGTGTTGTGAGCTGATTGAACCGACAGCATGCTTTTGTTGAGGGGAGGGCAGAAAGAAGAGATTAGGAGAGAAATAAACTCAACACAAATATGTGGATTTATGGAAGCAAAGTGAATAGGCCTGCCCTCCCTGGTGGGACAGACGCTGTGAACATGCGTTAGGTACAGTCTCCACCGACTCGTGACCAGAGCTTTTCATTCACTGGGTTCTATGATGGTGTGAATTTACACCACCAACCATAAGTACTAATTTTAAATGAGCTGGCACTGAGGATGATTTGGAGACCAGGAGAAGAGATAGGAAAACACTACAATTTCTAGGTAAATGCTGAACAGTGCTTGATCCAGTCGCCATGCCCAATCTTGCTACGGTAATGTCAACTAGTCAGCACTTCCAGCTTAAACAGGCCTAGCGTTTGCTGTTTGGGGCAGACTGCAAATTCCTTGAGAACCTTCGATCTGCCTCTTTCTCTTCTTGCTTGCACCTCCCCTTGGTCCTGTGTGCACCTGACGTTTTGATCCATTCATTTGGAGGCAATAAATGGAAGCCTTTCGCAGATATCCTTAGGGCACCTTTTGGCTCCTGGGAGTTGATTTTTGCCCCTTTAAGAGGCTTCTCCAAACCATCAGCAGTGTGCATTGACTCTCTTTTTTGCTTTTTAAACAGTGGTGGTTTTTATCCACAAGATTGCTCTCCCACTTGGGGCAGTCTGCCCCGCAGCAAACAGATGTTCATATCCACATCTCCCCTCTAGATGAATAAAATCCTCCCAGAGGCTACAGCTGGCTGGAAAAAGTTCTTTTGTGCATCTATGAAGCATAACTGAGCCCTAAGCAATCACCTTTGATGTATATTTTGTGATTGGGGAAGAAAAAACTCAAAAAATAAAAACATTTTAATCTGCCAAACTCTTTCTTGCAGATAAGAATTTTTGTTGTGTGAAACCTGTATCCAATGTGAGCTTTGCCCTTACTCATTAAGCAAAGGGTTAGACTGAGTCATGTTTCTTTCTTATATGGTTATTCAGTTTTGTTCTCTATGCTTTTGGGGCATAATACTTTCTCAGCAAAATGGGTCTGGTAATTGTCTTCCTAATCCCCATCTTGTTTGGTTTGCTGAGAGAGTTTTCATTCAAGCATAAAATAAAGTCACCCTTCAAAAGGTGAAAGTTTAAGTCTATGAGCATGCTAAAAATAAAATGAGTATACTTATTTTTTGGAGGACATTAGTTTTGCCTCAGTACCTCAGATCCCCATCTTTCATAAGATCTAAGATCAATGTACTTTAAGGTAGCACATTTGTCATAATTGCCTGATGTATTAGCATCCTTTAGTACCAAATATTAACTTTGACTGTGAGATCACTAAAGCATATAATGATTTTGAACAAGGAATAATAACTTGAATTTTGAGGACCAGTAAAACTAAGAGCAAACTTCTGAGTCAATGACATACCCTGAGACACAAATTTAATCCTAGCATCTGAAAAAAATGTTTCTTGAACCATATTTATGGAAATATGATAACTGAGTTTCTATATTCTTACAATTACGATTACTAATTGTGGCATAAAGAAACAAACCATGAAACACCGTGAGTGGTCAATGTGATTTTAACCATTTTGCTGCAAAGTAGTCAGAGACTAATATTTTCCCCATGTCAGGAGAGGAAACACTAGGAATGTTCCTTTCAATAGAAGAAGTACAGACAGAAACCAACACAATATTGAAAAGCAATTATCATCCAATTTTTAAAAAATTAATTTTAAAATAAAAAAACAGAATTTTCATCCCTACAGTAAACCATTTATACCTCAAATCTTTGGAGAGCAACGCGAACCAGAAGATAATAACCCCCTTTTGTTTAGCTCTTGCAAATCCAGACCACATTATTGATTACTGACAATTCATTGCTGAAGGCAGTACTCTGTATTCAATAAATTAAGCTTTAATTTCTGAGTCCAACAATATAATTGACCTCAAAAAGAAGATAAATGAATAGACTATCCTGAGCTCGTGATGAGAATCCACTTTCCAATCTCATTATATTAGTATTTTTCAATTCAGTGATTTTTCCATTCTTTCATAGTTTCTTTCACAATCTGTAAGACCTTTTACCTGCTCCTATATGAATAAGGCCAAGCTATTTTCATCTTTGGTTTCAAGACTGAGAGGTTTTATTATGGTAATACTTTGGTATTAATATTAATAATTTAATATAGTTTCCAGTTTTAAGACAATCTAAATGACTAGTAAATTTCTGAAAAACTTCTAAACTGTTTCTGATTTCATAAAATCATAAATAACATAGACAAGTAGATATATAAATAGGGCTTTCCTGGTGGCTCAGATGGTAAAGAATCTGCCTACAATGAAAGAGACCTGAGTTTGATCCCTGGGTTGGGAAGATCCCCTGGAGAAAGGCATAGCAACCCACTTCAGTTTTATTTCCTGGAGAATCCTATGAAAGGAGGAGCCTGGCAGTTTACAGTCTATAGGGTAGTATAGTCAGACATGACTGAAGCAACTTAGCAGATAAGCGTGCATAGCACATATAAATATTTTGACCAATGAATCCTTTGACAGTTTTGAACTTTTTTTGCCCATCTAATTTTCCTTAATGAATCCTTGAAGGTTAGAGAGGTTTAATACTAACCCACTCCAGTACTCTTGCCTGGAAAATCCCATGGATGGAGGAGCCTGGTGGGCGGCAGTCCATGGGGTTGCTAGGAGTCGGACACGACTGAGCGACTTCACTTTCACTTTTCCCTTTCAGGCATTGGAGAAGGAAATGGCAACCCGCTCCAGTGTTCTTGCTTGGAGAATCCCAGGGACGGGGGAGCCTGGTGGGCTGCCATCTCTGGGGTCGCACAGAGTCGGACACGACTGAAGCGACTTAGCAGCAGCAGTAGCAGCCTGATTTTAGCATTTGATAAAAATTAAAGTAAGAATTATTTGGTGCCTTAAGGGTGACAAGCCATGAATTTCAGATAATCCCTCAATTTTTGCTGAGACTGTAGCAATAGAATTTCTGTATTTAAGAAGAAAAAGTGTATTCTTTCATAGTAAGAGGATAAACATTGAACAGCGTCCTTTTAAAATTTAAGCATATCAGTTATATTTGAAAACAAATACAAAATAGTCACCATTATAGACACAATTTTATCAAGACAATGGTTCAATGTAGCTAAGCCAAGTGCTTCTTGTGATAAAGAAGAAATTAGGTATAGCTCCCATGGACTCCAAGAAGAGAGTCATTGATGTTTCCTTCTGCATCTCAGGAAAAAATTCCCCCAAGCCTCCAGATTAAAAAAAAAAGAGAGAGAGAGAGAGAGAGAGAGGAGAGAGAGAGAGAGATTTTTGTTGTATTCCTGTTGGAGTTCCTTGACATATCCAGGACATGATTGTTCCCTGCATTAGCTGAGACGGGCCTTAGCTTCTGGGAATAAGAGAAAACAATAGGAGGTAAAGTGGAATTACTCTGTTGGGAATTGGGTTCACAGACTCAGAAGCACAATCTTTCCTTAGCCTTTTTCCCACCCAGTTACATTCTCCAAATGGGATAACGCTTGAGCTTGCTCTAGTGCAAATGGATAAGCTTTGTACACATATGAATGAAGTCTGTATTTCCTCTCTATTCTTTTTTTGGGTGGAGGGGGGTATAATTGCTTTACAATGTTGTGTTAGTTTCTACTGTGTTACAATGTGGATCAGCCACATGCACACATATGTCCCCTCCCTCTCGAACCTCCCTCCAGCTTCCCTCCCCACCTTCCCCCACGTTATCACAGGACGCGGAGCTGAGTTCCCTGTGCTGTACAACTTCCCATTAGCAATCTGTTTTACACATGGTAGTGTATATATGTCAATCCTGTGCTACCAATTCATCTCCCCTTCCTGTTCCCACCCGTTTCCATGTCCATGCGACCATTCTCTATGTCTGTGTCTCTATTCCTGCCCTGCAAATAAGTTCATCAGTACCATTTTTTCTAGATTCCATATATATGAGGGAGACCAATATGAGGCTAATGAGTCTAACAGTACCCAGGGACATTGTTTTTTCCATCCCATTTCTTACATACTGTAACTATTCCCAGAAATATTCGAGTGCTGTTTCAGGATGAAAGCGGTCATTTCTTGGTAGATTCTTTTTCATTTAGATTTTTACCAGAAAGCCCAAATACCTATATTTTGTTCAAGTTCTATATAGTGATAGTTTATCATAATAATACATGGTACTCCATAACTTTTTGATTCATTATGGCAACCTAAATTCTGTTTATTATAGCTTTAGTATTAAGTGAATTTAATTACACTATGAGCCTCTAAACACTGATAATTGATTGCTTTATATAACAACTCCAAGGATCCAAATATTTCTTTACTTTGAATATCCCATTTATGAACTTTTCCAAATAGAAGCAAATTAATTGAATGAGTGGTTAGAACAGATTTTTAAATAGACTGGAGAAAATGTTTTTATCAGTTATGCATTTATTGTATTAATGATAATACTTAGCCACATGTTCTGATTCAAGTTAATAGAGTTTTCTAAAATTTACAACAAATGGAAAAATAATTGAACTTCTTTGGAAGAGTGTTAAATGGTAAATTCCTAATGTTAATGGATGTTCTTTCCAACAGAAATCTCATGCTCTTCTATTTTCTTTGAGAGAAGATCTTAGATACAAGTCAAATCTCACTTAAAATATTTTCATCAGTTGATTGATACCTTAATCACAGGAGACTTTTTTTTTTTTTTCTGTGAAAACAACCATTAGAAGCAGTTGTTTTTGAGGTAAGTGGATGTTTTGGACTTCCTATATCTTTCTAATTTATGACTGCTTTCTTGTTTTAATTTGCAGAGTTTTTCCGAGAGCTCCTGGAGAATGCAGAAAAGTCACTAAACGATATGTTTGTACGGACCTATGGAATGCTGTACATGCAGAATTCAGAAGTGTTCCAGGACCTCTTTACAGAGCTTAAGAGATACTACACAGGAGGCAATGTGAATCTGGAGGAAATGCTCAATGACTTCTGGGCTCGGCTCCTGGAACGGATGTTTCAGCTGATCAACCCCCAGTATCATTTCAGCGAGGACTACCTGGAGTGCGTGAGCAAATACACAGACCAGCTGAAGCCGTTTGGAGATGTTCCCCGGAAGTTGAAAATTCAGATCACCCGCGCCTTCATTGCTGCGCGGACATTTGTCCAAGGGCTGACCGTGGGCAGAGAAGTTGCAAATCGAGTGTCCAAGGTAATTGAAATTCTACTGTCTTTCTAATTGGCCTTTCCCGTTTTCTCTGTTTTTTAAAACCAATGTTTGTTGTTTTTTTTTTCTTTAAAATTCAAGTAAAAGTTCTCACGTACAGTGGTCTTGCTAAACAGCTAAATGTCAAAGCTTAATTCTTTGTGTGAGAGGAGCCAGGATTTCAAGCCATTCCGTGTGGTTTGAAACATAATGTCAATATTTATCAGCAATTCAGCAGGAAAGCTTTTTATCAGGGAATGCATGAAAACAGGTGTCTTGTAACCATGACCACTTGGCATTTCTGATCAGTTTTAAGGATGATAAATACTCATGCAGCAGTCTACCCAGAGGTTATAATCCTTTGGGAAGTCACAAGGTGACAGTCTTCATGGTGACTGCAAGTGGAGACAAGTTGTTGCTCAAAACACCAGCACCTGGTATTTCTTCTTCTTTATCACCCTTGTCAATGTGGCAAATTCCTTAATAGTAAAAGAAGAGCCTTTAGCTGACACCTGTACAACTGGATTAGGGAGGACTAATGAATACAAAGTGTAGACTCTGGTGGAGAATTTTTTCTGTTATCCATTATCTTTGTAATTCAATGCTGTGTATTGCATTGGGCTTATGAGAAAGATAAATCACTAATACATGTATGTGTCTTTCCTTTAGGATGTCTCTAAACCTTTAATGGATGGGGCCTTTTTCCATTGCTGTTTTTAAACATTGACTGTTTCCTGTGTAAAGGATATATGCCTTTGTTTAAATTCTTCCTTGACATTCAACTGCTCTTATGAGACAGGCTTGCCCATTTATGAGGGCTGTCCAACAAATAAACTGAAGATGATTACCTTAAGAGGTAAAGTTAAAACAATAGATAACAGCAGTGTGGTATTATGTCATCCAAAGAAGGTCATGTTTGCACAAAGATTATTGCTAAATATTACTTTCTTATTGCAGAGTTGTGCCAAATAGCCACATATTATTTATAACTATTGGTACTATCCTGCCATGTTTCTTTTTTTCTCCACTTTGATCTCCTCAGTATTTACATCTTGGTAGAAAGATGTATATACCCTTAAGAAATGTTTCTCTATGACTCGATTTGTAAAATTCATAGCTGTCCATTTTTTAAATGAGCAATTCTTAAAAAGGTTACTGAGCATATGGAAAAATTATTTGGAAGAATGCGCTGAGGAAGATAATCACAAGGGATTTAATAATATAAAGGGCCTATAACTTTGATGTTAAAAACAATTTTTTTCATTGAAAATCAACATCATTCTAAATACTAAAGGAAATAGAACCCCAAAAGTGGATTAATAAGGAATTGGCCAGGTGAAATAATAAGAGGAAACAAGAACACTTGGGTAAGTCTGTGACATACAGATTGCTATAAGAAATAAATATATATTCCATATATTCTTGAGAGATAGATTTTGTTGTTAAAAAATGTTAGTCACAGTGGCTTCAAATTGAAGCCCTTGCTTTTATTGAAGAATGAAATTTCCAGCTCTTGAGACACATGAGGTAAGAAATTAAAAGCGTGGATTGATACCTGTGACAGTCCTGATTGTTTATATAGAGTCTGCCTGAGTGTGAATAATGATTAAATACATATATTGTACTCTGGGGACGTCTCAGTGAGGTAAGAGAATATTTTCTATTGGTCCATCTAAAAAGCCACAAGCGAGTTTGCAGATGGCTCTCTTTCCTGTTTCTCAGAGGACGGCATTAAGGGCAGCCGGGAAATGGCGCCTCCCCCTTGTCTTTCCCTGCCTGCCCCAGTCTTGAGATCTTTGTCTACCAAAAGCGAACGCGTCCACCTTCCTTGTAAAGACTGATATCATGGACCAACCATCAGTGGAGTATGACCTTCAGTTGTTCTGTTTTGTTTTGTTTTCTAGGCATGAGGTGAGATATTCTCTGCAACACTGAGATCTTTCTTCCTTTGATTTTTTCATGACCGACATTCATTTGCAGAATAGCTGCTGTGGGCTTGCAATGTTGTTTGTGGCCATGTGACCATGAATGTTTACTATTTTATGCAGATATTGGCTTGTTTGGCCTGAGTATCATTAGCCCTAATCTATTCAAATCATAAATCCCACACTGACATCTGGTTACTGCCTTCTAGTTGGTGAATAGATGGATGGATGGGTGGAAACAGAGAGAGATGGAGGGAATATATAGCCTTGGTTTAGGAGCTGAGAATTTTTTTTTCTCAAATAATTTATGATTTAGGGATTTAAGTATTTTACCAGTGAACTTTCTTACTTAATGATGACCAGATGGTCTGTAGCTGACTAAATCAGATGCAGACCTACTAGTACCATTTGGGTGCCGATGACTTACAGCACCCAAACTATTCTTTGTGATAAGAAGAAAATATTACAAGACTGACTATATTAAGAGGAGAAGTAGGAATTGTGTTTGAGGGTTAGCCCCTCATATATCAGAAGTTTCCTTGTGGTCTGTTACTTGAATGATTTGGAATTTGTGAAGTGATGGTTGAAGAGTTAAGGAATTCAAGGCAAAATTCCAAAAGAGATTCACAAGCTATAACAACTTCCCTCCTGCACCTTGGCTTAGGGCATATTTTTTATCCTGCAGTTTCCCTCTTCTCTTACAGTGGCTTCTTAAATCTAGGAAGGCATCATTAATAGCTTCTAATTAATTGTTTTGACTGGGAAATTTATCTCTTTGGCAAAACACAGCAGTTTGACACAAATGTTTTGACACAACATTTGGGGAATTTCCTTACCAGAAAAAATAGAGGACTAATTTGGTGACGTCAACATAACCATTTTTAGAACTTACTCTTGCCATCTCACATCTCACAAGTCTTTTTCTAGGCTTTGGATGGAACAAGTTAATTTTAAATAACTGTTTGAAAATACATGTGCTGTCAAATGGGGCTTCCCTGGTGGCTCTGCTGCTGCTGCTAAGTCACTTCAGTCGTGTCCGACTCTGTGTGACCCCATAGATGGAAGCCCATCAGGCTCCCCCATCCCTGGGATTCTCCAGGCAAGAACACTGGAGTGGGTTGCCATTTCCTTCTCCAATGCAAGAAAGTGAAAAGTGAAAGGGAAGTCGCTCAGTCATGTCCGACTCTTAGCGACCCCATGGACTGCAGCTGACCAGACTCCTCCATCCATGGGATTTTCCAGGCAAGAGTACTGGAGTGGGGTGCCATTGCCTTCCCGTCCCTGGTGGCTCAGTAGTAAGGAATTCGCCTGCAATGCATGAGACACAGGAAACCTGGGTTCGATCCCTGGGTTGGGAAGATCCCCTGGAGGAGGGCATGGCAACTCACTCCAGTGTTCTTGCCTGGAGAATCCCATGGACAGGGGAGCCTGGTGGGCTACATTCTGTGGGGTCGCAAAGAGTCAGACACTGCTGAAGCAACTGAGCATGCAGGCACGTGCTGTCAAATACATGCATATCTTAAAACTACAGTTCTAACCTCTGGACACACTGTTTCACCTGTATACAAATCTATGTGTAGGAACACAGCAATATTATTTGCAATAACATATAAAGTGAAAATATCGCAAATGCCCCATCTGCATAAATGATGATCTCTTCTGAAATCCTATGGAGCACTGAAAATAAGTGAACTACAGCCACGTGTGTGGATGAATCAGTTACAAAAATCTTTTTGAGACCAAAAAAATAAAATAAGATCACCAAAGAATATATACCATTTCAGTTCAGTGCAGTCGCTAGTTGTGTCTGACTCTTTGCGACCTCACGGACTGCAGCACGCCAAGCTTCCTTGTCCATCACCAACTCCCGGAGCATACTCAAACTCATGTTCATCAAGTCATATAACATTTATATAAATTTTTAAAAAGTACAAAGCAATACATAATTTAGGAATTAAGATATATATGAGATCCTGTGTGCTTAGTTGCTCAGTTGTCTCCAACTCTGTGTGACCGTGTGTACTGTGGCCTGCCAGGCTCCTCTGTCCATGGGATTTTTCAGGCGAGAATACTGGAATGGGTTGCCTTTTCCTCCTCTAGGGAAGTATGTTGCCATTCCTCCTCTAGAGGATCTTCCTGACCCAGGGATTGAATCCACATCTCCTGTGTCTCTTTCATTACAGGCAGATTCTTCACCTATTGAGCCACTAGAGAAGTCTCTTCTCTTTCAATGACTTCTTAAATCTAGGAAGGCATCATTAATAACTTCTAATTAATTGTTTTGATTGGAAAATTTACTCTTTAGCAGGGATAAAAAGAAATAAGAAAACTTGCAAATAATAAACACAGACATCATATAATAAACAGATCATAAACCTGATCTGGGGATCAGGTTTCGATGTATTGTAAAAGAGAGATAATCAGAGGATTCCATACTTACTGATAACATACTGTTTCTTAATCTCTGTGCTCTGTATGTCTGCATGCAGGTTTAAGATTTTTTAATGAAAGAAATTAAAGTGGGAGGAGACTTGGCATTGTTCATCTGTGATTCTTTCCATCTCTGCAGATATGCTCAAGTGCCTGAGCTGCCTTCCATGGTTCATCAAACTTACTGGTGTTTGTAGATCTGACCATTCACTTTCCATGTTCCACATTGTGCTAAATGATATCAAGTAAGCATGGAGAGAAAGCTCTAAAATAAACATAAAAGCAATCTTTTGATAATGTAATAGTCTTGAGAGAGAGGATCCTTACTGGTTTTTTTAGCATGATCCCTTTTTGAAAGCACCACTTTCACTTCCTTATATACACCCATTCATGAATGGAAATTGGGATGCCATCAGTCCCTCTGAAGCTAATCAGACATGGGAAGAACAGAAAGAAGGCTGCATAGAGATATTAACAATTGTCTGCTTAGACCGAGCTTCTATTTTTCATCATGAAGGCAAGTGACTGTAGTGTCTTCACTGGTCCATCTTGAAGACATTTAAACAAAAAAGACATGACTTTCATATCTTTTTGCTTTAATAAATGTGACGTCTATGAGGCAAAGCTATAAATTGTGCCAGTAGCAACCACTTTAACGATGAAAGTCATTCGATTGATTCATTCCAGACAAATTAGGTAGATAATGGAATTGGAATCTGTAGAACTTGAACTGTGGCCAAAATACTGTCACTTATCTCTCTCTCTCTCTCTCTCTCCATCTATCTATCTAGATCTATTATGCATCTGTTTTTCTATTTAATTTTTTTTTTATTCCTTGTGGATTGGGACTTTGAAAAGAAAGTCTGGCTTTAGTATGACCAGAATATTATATCAACAGACACCTGCCTATGTCTGCTATCCATAATAGTATCTTTACATGAGGAGTCTCTTAATGGACCCATCCAGCTGAATAAACAATCTTACATGAACAACATGTGCCTAGAAAGCTATAAACAGAGAATCCATTTTCCAAAACTGTGGTTGGTACATTACAAGGCTGGAAAAAAAGGAGATTGTCAAATTTGATGAAATGAAGGCTATGCAATACATCCATTCATAATATTCTTTGATAATAATTGAAAACTATTCTGAAGAATATGCCATGGATATAGCTAGTCTAAAAGGGAAATGATATTCTATCTAGCTTTTGCTTCTGAGATAGAATTTAAGATACAAACTAAGACCACCTGTTGTACCTGTCACCCAAATGACCTGTTTTGCTCCTTCTGTGGTCATCTTTTGATTGGAGTTAATTTTTTTAGTCATCCAGAAATGAAAAGGACCACAAAGATGCCTCAGGTGAATGAAAATTTGTGTTTTTTTCTTTTTTTTTTACTTCTTTTGTGGTCTGTGTATTCTTTTCTGTAATTGATGATTGTCTAACATAGAATAATAATATAATCAATAATATACAATATTAGGGAGAATAGGTAAACCTTTTGAAGCTATCAGTAATGTTTCTATGTTTACAACTTTTAAGTCAGCATGAATAATATATGCTTGTTGTTTGATGATGATGGTGTGGGCATTATATTATATTTAGAAAGTGCTTTGCCATCAATCAATAAATAATTTCATGATTAAAGAAATAGTAACAAAATAACTTTAGTACTACTGGCCAAAACAACAAAATAATATCTTATTAATATACTTCATTAAAGATGTATGAATTATACCATGATCCAGGTACTGTGATAAGCACTGGAAATTGTAAGGATGTGAGCAAGTCCAGGGATCAGAGGAACAAAAGAGTTTCTCCCCTCAAGAATAACATGTGTAGTGTTCTACAGAGGACTCCCGGGAAGAGACAAGGTCCCATTTTTATGAAAACTATTTGATAATTTTGATTAAACAATGAAAATCTTTCTTATTAATTTTAAATTATCTTGCAAAACACACATCTTGCTTAGCTGTGTGTTTGGAAAATGATTAAGAGAGTGAAAATTGAGGAGAATGAAGCCATTTATTTCCAATGCATTAAGAGCTTTTTGTGTATCCTTTCTTTATGGTCTTTTGGTAGCTTGTGTCTGCTTTTAATAACGTATGTTTTGTTAAGTGAAGTGTTCGTCGCTCAATTGTGTGCAACTCTTCCTGATCCACGATTAAAACCTGGGTCTCCTGCATTACAGGCAAATTCTTTACTGTCTGAGCTAGTAGGGAAGCACCAGATGCTTGTTAGGCTATTTTATTTTAAAATTATGTTATCTTTTGGAATTCCAGTAAAATGGGCACGTTTTTCCCCATTGAATCCAGTTTTGAAGTTGTATTCATAGAAGAAAGGAGAAGGTAAGGGGTTCTTTAACTCTATGCCAATGCAGCTTAGCTTGAAAAAGTTTGGCAACAGTTCTGACAGTATCTAACAGGTATGATCTTTCTCTCTCCTACAGTCCAAGAGGGGTGGTTGTAATAACTCAACATTCATTTGATCCCTATTAGATTCTTGTAAAAGTGGAGCCATTGTGGCAATGTAGCTAAGGCCTCATCAATAAGCATTAGTTCAGTGAGTTCTATACATCAGGTACTGTGGGTAAGTTCTTAAGATACAAAGACTATGCAAATTAAAGTACTTACAAATACTAATTGGGAGAGAGACAGAAACAAATAATGTCAAAATCTAATGATTTTGATATTATAATCTAATAATATTGATAATCTAATAATGTCAATTCTATGGTAATTGTTTTGGGAATAGAAAGGAAAGACATCCAGCTTAACCTTGGGTTGTGAGGAAATTTCAGGACTGTAGAGAGGCCTGAGGACACATGGAAGGATGTGTGGACATTGACACAGATGATGAGGGCAGCAAGCGTACGGGAGGCAGGGTGTTTTAGGCAGAGGCAAAAACTCAGCAGAAACACAACATGAGATCACAGTGAGTGCAGGGAGCTGCAAGCACTCCTGGGTATTCCTGAGGCATGAAATACATAGCACAGAATAGGCAGAAATAAGACTGGAAACTCAGATGGAACCCTTGAATAAAAACTGCCTCTTTCACTAACATTTTTGTCCTTGTCTGTTTTGCTTTCATAATTAAAAAGTAACCTTTCTTTTTTATTGAAGTATAGTTAATTTGCAATGTTGTGTTAGTTTCAAGTGTACAGAAAAGAGATTTAGTTATTCATACATATACATATATTCTTTTTCAGACTCTTTTCCTTTATAGGTTATTACAAAATACTAAGTATAGTTCCCTGTACAATATAGTAGTTCCTTGCTGTTTATCTATTTTATATATAATAATGTGTATGTGTTCATCCCAAACTCCTAATTTGTCACCCCATCACTATCCCCTTTGGTAAATATAACTTTGTTTTCTATGACTGTGAGTCCATTTATGTTTTGTAAATAAGTTCATTGTTATCATTTTTAAAGTCTATATATAAATGATATCATGATGTTTGTCTATCTTTGCTTAAAAGCATTCCATTAGTTTTGAGAGACAAATGTGCTGAGCACCTGCTCTTCACTGGACATTGTTCTGTAAGAAACAGGAAATAAGGATGAACAGCATTTGCACTGACAAAAATCACAGTGTGTCCAAAAGGACTGAAGTGTAAAAGTTTAAGTGTGGTACAAAGGATCAAGATGAAGATAGGGGTGTGGGAAGAATGCTATGTGAATTAAGAGAAATGTATGCTTCCCTTTGCCTTGAAAAATTGCAAAAGGCACCTTAGAGTGGGTTATAGTCAGACTTAGACTTACAGGATGAATAGGGTCTTACAGAGGAGGAAAAGATCTAGGGCTTCCTTGCCAAGGACCCAGCAGGTTAAAGGCATGAATTGTGGCAGGTCCTGATTTTGTTGAGATGTGGCCAGGAGGTCTGGATTGCATTATTTGGATTTTATATTTCCAGCTAAGGAATTTGAAGGACCTTGCATTGGCAAGAAGTGAAAGCAAGATTTTTCAAAAGACAAGTATGTGGTCAGATTTTTACCTCTTTCCTAGGAAAGAGGTGAAATTCTCTGTTTCATGGATATGATAAACTGGAGTGGGGAAAACTGATGGTGGATGCAGAAATGGAAACTGTTGTTAACTATCCATGTGACCACTGAGACCTGATTCCAAGCAGGTGGAGCACACATCTGGAGAAACAAAGGAACAAATCAGCAAGGTATAAAATGTGGTGTCTTCTCAGATTGTTTTTCCAGCATCAAGCACATTTCCAGGCACACTGTTTGTTCTGAGTACCTGTTGTCTACCCACTGACTGGTTTGAGAATCACCAACACAGTCAGCTGGTAAAGAATCTGCCGGCAACACAGAAGACCCCAGTTCCATTCCAGGGTTGGGAAGTTCCTCCTGGAGAAGGGATAGGCTACCCACTCCAGTATTCTTCGGCTTCCCTGGGTGGCTTACTGATAAAGAATCCGTCTGCACTGTGGGAGACCTAGGTTCGATCCCTGGATTGGGAAGATCCCCTGGGGGAGGGCATGGCAACCCATTCCAGTGTTCTTGCCTGGAGAATCCCCCTGGTGCACAACAGTCCGTGTGGTCACAAAGAGTTGGACACACTGAGTGACTAAGCACACAACATAGACATGTTTGTTGGCAAGGGATGGTAACATTTAGCTGGAGGAAAAAAAGCTAACAGGATCAGATGAAACATCAGGGAGTATAAATACTTGAAGAGGATACAAAAAAAGAAGGCAAATGACCAAAAGCATATTGTTTTGAAAGTAAAGGAAGAGAAGTGCTCAAGAGATAGGGTAATCAGCAGCAACAGATGTTGCAGATAGTCAAGTGGGAGGGGCAGAGAAAATAGACCTTTAATTTGGCCGTTAGGATGCTACGAACTTTAGCAAGTGCATCTTGCCTGGAATGGTGTTTGTTTGTTTTTTGTTTTTGTTTTTGTTTTTGTTTTGCTTAGAAACGTTAACTCTTCTGTTCCCACACTTTCTAGAACAGACTGAACAAAGCAGGTCTGTAACTGGTCTATAGAGCCCATTCATGAAGAAGTTGTGATCATTCTGCAACAAGTCAAAAGTTGAAGCCATTAAAGAAATCTTGAAAGCAATTTCACATTGCTGAGACATCTAAGACCGCACCAGTGGAATCTTCGGTAATGTTGTTCAAGTTTCATGGTGTGTCTCCTTGATGTGAGGTGCATCTTGGTTATGCCCTGTAGGATCAGATATCAGGTCATGACATCCTGGGAAAATCAAACAGCCAGCCAAATCCTGTCCAGATCATTTGAGCCTCAAACAGATAGTTGCAAATGTATTAGTACTATTCTAGAATACCCCTCAGAAGAGGAAGATGGTGAACCTCTATTCATTGATTCTGTTGGTGTGTTTGAGCTTTTTCTTTCTGTTTTCAGCCTCCCTCTACCCCTCTTTGTGTGTCCTTGCCCTAACCTTCTTCCCTTGGAGAGCCTTCTCTATGTTTCCAACCATGATGGGCTCCCATAAACCCATTTTGATTGGCATGTAGGCTGTTTGTGTGTGTTCCACAAGTATGAGAACTCCTCTGGGGCCATGGAAGATCCACATGGCAATTGGACATCTTGGTTACTAATAGGAAATATCCACTGCTAAAATGTACCAATTAAACAAATCTTAAAAGGTCCAAGATTAACACTCTAGTGCTGTAATTCAAAGAATGCTGCTTCTGAAACGGCTTCATAAAGAAAAACGGACCTGATGGTATATTTCAGCATCAGTGCTGACTCTGTTCTTGGATGTTTATCTCTGAATGCCTTTATGCTTTTCCTACCAGAAGGTTCTGTGAAACAAGGTTTGAACAACAGTCCTGCTGTAATTACTTTCACATGCAAAAACGCACATTCAGAGTGCTGACAGGAGACGTTGCCGGCTCTGTGCTATCATAGCTGAACTTGAAAGTTTGGAGGATTTTTCTTTTATTGTCCCATCTTCAGAGACTCAGTGTTACAAGGACATTCCCTGAGGTAATATCAGTGCACTGTAGAGGTTTATGAGCCAAATACACATCAAAAAAATTTTAATAAGGCTTGACAGCTATATTGCATTAATCGTGCTGACATAGTGAAGCAGGACTTATGTAGGGAGTACGACATATTGGTATTTTTTTAAAAGGAGGTATTAGGTCACACAGATACTTTAGTGTAAGAAAGATGAGGGGGTATATTATTACATACCATAGATTTTCTACATTGTTATGTTTGTGATAACATAACACAAATATTGGATCCTACTTTTGTCACTTTCAGTGTTTTTCCACATCGAAACAATGGGTTCTTCCCCTTCATGTATATGCATTTTCTCTCTCCATCTTGATGAGTGATATTCAGTGCAGACGCAATGGATCAATCCCAGATGCTTAGAAAATAGTCATCGTCCCACACAATATCGAAACTCTGCATTTTCCTGTATCTAAAGTGGATAGCCCCGGGTGAAAATGGACAGTTCAGAGTGTCAGTAATAGGATAATGGTGATTTTGACATTCAGAGGTAAATAAAACTATAACCTGAATCAATTGATGTTCCAAGTTAACACCAGCTGACACTTAAGTGGCTGGCATAAACAGATTCTTAAAAATTCATTTTCACCCTTGCAGGAAGATGCTGCATGTCAAAAATGCCACTGTCATATTTAATACTCAGCAGAGAGCAAGATATTTTATGGAAATTTAATCCTCTTCAGTTCATAATGTCTTAAGAAGCCAGGAAGGCAAACTTTTCCTCTGTTCATTTTACAGAGGACTTGGGCAATCAAAGCAGCTCCTCCCTTCAATATTTTAGACTTTCATAAATACAGGCCTTATGGAAACAGTATTATTCTGCATATCATTCTCATAGTAGGCATAAATATGAGTTTCTCCACAAGGAAATAGAGCTGTTTGTAAATAATAGGTGTTACAACTTCCTTCTTTGCCCTTGGCTTTCTAAAAACAAGTTCTCTTGCTAAAAATACATGTAGATGTAAGGCAACATTTATTTCACTAGTTTTCAATGAAAGTGGACCGCATTTAGTCAGAAATATAGGTTTGATGGTGCTTTAAAACATAGCAGGGCTTCCCTGGTGTCTAGCGGTTAAGAATCCGCCTGCTGTGGCGGGGGACGCAGGTTTGATCCGTGGTCCAGAGAGATACCTCATGCTGCCGAGCCACGGAGCCAGTTTGCCACAGCTACTGATCCCACACGCTGTAGCTGCTGAGCCTTTGTGCCGAGAGCCTGTGCTCCACAACAAGAGAAGCCACCAGTGAGAAGCCCAAGTATAGCAACTTAACACAGACCCTGCTAAACGCAACTAGAGAAAAGCTCAAGAGGCAACGAAGACCCAGCACAACCAAAAATAAATAAATAAATAAAAACAGCAGCGAACCAATCACTCAGCCGAAGTCCTTTCCTGTTAGAGTTCTGTTGCTCAATTTAGAGGCTGGCCCAAGGAAAATCCAGCTGTGCTTCCAATAAAGTGTTTTATTGAAAAGACAAAACCTCATGGTATCCTGCAGCATTTGTAGGCAGAAAATAACTACATAAAATATTTATGTCACTATTTCCATATGCTATGAGAAATAGCTCCTTTGGAGTGGAGAGAAAAAGTACCCTGACATTTTGGCTGGGAGAGAGTAGATAGAATCTGGATTGAAAGTCTTTCTTACTTATTTTCTTTTCCTCATGTGTAAAACTGGTAGGTTTTTCCATAGAAATTCTGATATGCCAGTTGTTTAATAAATTATAGAATCTTTGACTCTCAGCTATCCAGAGTCTCTCTCCTGATCAATTTATATTTCATCACTTGTTTTGTGATTTTGAGACAAAGGGAATTGGGGAAATGAAATTAATGTTACAAATCACTCAAGCTAAATGAACATTTTTCCTCTATGAATTACCCAAAGAGTTCAAATAAAGCTGTCATCCTAGCTTAAAATGACATTTAGTTGTTAGTGGTCAGAAAAATACTTTTATGCATTTTCACATATTATTTCTGACTCCAAAATCAGTATGTGCTCATCAAAAATGAAAAAAAAAGTTCAATGCAGAATAATACAAGGAAGAAAATAAATAATCCTTAATTCTCACTACCTAGAGATAACCAGTGTCAAAAGTTTGCATCTCTAGCTTGTACCCCAATATGCTTTTATATTACATATTATTAAATCATGTGTGTACGCTCAGTCATTCAGTTATGTCCCATTCTTTGTGACCTCGTGGAATGTAGCCCACCCAGCATCTCTGTCCATGGAATTTTCTAGGCAAGGATACTGCAGTGGGTTTCAGTTTCCTCCTCCAAGGGATCTTCCTGATCCAGCGATTGAACCCACGTCTTTTGCATCTCCTGCATTGACTGGCATATTCTTTACCACTGTGCCACCTGGGAAGCCCTATTGTTAAATCATGGGGGATACTTAATATCGGATTCTACTTTTCATCACTTTACGTATTTTTCCACATTGATAGCACTTTTATTTAAAAATTACTCTCATTTTTAAAGTTTTATTTTACAACCTAAAGGATTTGCTTGCTGCCAGTATATCTGGGATCGTCACAAATAGTCACCCCCTGGCCATTTTTTCTCAAAGAAGGAAGCAACTGTAGTAAGCAGTTTATGTGTGTGTACATGATGGTGTGGGTGTTTAACTCTTCTACCCTCTCAGGGCCAGCATACACAGCTATTTCATATATTCTTTATCATGTATTTAGCTATTGGAATTTCTTGGTTTATTTGTAGTCAACACAGTTAACAAGAATTAGAAGCAATTGTTATGGAAATAAAAGATATACCCATAAAGAAGATACTGGGATGAGGCTGCTAGGAAAAGGTTTATTAAATCTCCCTATTACTTCCCATTGGGCTGAATATCTCCATCTTAGCCAGACTGCAAAGCTGTGGACTTTGTTCCTAACTGTCTCACAGATGTGTTCATTTGGCATGACTTCTTTAAGAGTTTGAAAGTGAAAGTGAAAGTGAAGTCTCTCAGTCGTGTCCAACTCTTTGCGACTCCGTGGACTGTAGCCCACCAGGCTCCTCCGTCCATGGGATTCTCCAGGCAAGAACAATGGAGTGGGTTGCCATTTGCTTCTCAGGGGATCTTCCTGACCCAGGGATCGAACTTAGGTCTCCCACATTACAGGCAGATGCTTTAACCTCTGAGCCACCAGGGAAGCCCCTTTAAGAGTTTAAATGATGTTTTAAAATGAGGAAGATTGACATAAATTGTGGATTTCTACAATTTCTAAGGGTTTCCTTGGTGGCTCAGTGGTAAAGAATCTGCCCGCCAACGCAGAAGATGAGGGTTCGGTCCCTGGGTGGGGAGGATACCCTTGCAAAGGAAATGACAACCTATTCTAGTATTCTTGCTTGGGAAATCCTACAGAGGAGCCTGGTGGGCTACAGTCCACAGCTGCAGTCCACAGGGTCAAAAAAGAGTTAGACACCACTTAGTGATTAAACAACTACAAGCAATTTCTAAAGATAGAACCAACCCGGATTTGTGTCCTGTGTAGCAAAATCAGCTGGAGTAAATATATAGGCTGAGTGTGTTTTAGCTTGGGAATTTGTGTTCTGGTTTGACTTGGGTCTGACCATTCCTGTGACTGGTCTAATTCTGAAGTCACTGTGGATCACCGTCTATTACAGTGTTTGGTTCTTTTCCTCACAAGACAGAAGTGTTTCTCTGTACCCATGTCTTTACTAAAAGTGAAAGGGGTGAAAGATGATAGGGCCATGTTTCAAGGGAAAAAAAGTAGGAAGCTTATTTTATTTTTTGTGGAAGTATAAAATATCCTAAACATTTAATATGCAAATTGTACCTATGTTTTAAAAAAACATCGTCAATGAGCTTCACCTGTGGTTATTGACTCCTTAGCATTTGCATTTGCAAATCTGCTTTTGAGTTTTCTATTAGCCATCACTATGAGCTAAACTTTATTCTTTAATCAGATAAAAGCAAACCCAATAGCTTAGAAAAGACTCTGCTATTCCTGATGTTGATATCGGGAAAGAATCCTCTCCTTTAATGTCTTTGAGAACATTCTTATCATATATGAGATATAGTTTTCCCTGGTGGCTCAATCGGTAAAGATTCTGCCTGGAATGCAGGAGACTGGATTCAATCCCTGGGTCAAGAAGATCCTCTGGAGAAGTAAATGTCACTCCAGTATTCTTGCCTGGAGAATTCGATGAACAGAAGCACCTGGTGGGCTACGGTCCATGGGGTCACAAAGAGTTGGACAAAGTGAGTGACTAACACTACTACTACTTATCATATAAACGGCCAAAGTTTACTTCTGCTGAAATGGACCTTAGCAAGCAAAGGCCTAGAATTTTTTTCCATTAGTGTCATCATAGCATCATCACCCCTGTCAAAAGCATTCCCGTCTGATGTAAATGGAAGCTAACAGTTATTGAGTGCTTGTAAGCCACTGTACTTAGTACTTTTCACATACTGTCATTTAATTATTACGTTAAACCCATGATACATGTGTGGTAATTATTGCATTTATTAGATAAGGAACTTGAAGCTGAATGACAGGGAATCTCCCTCCTCAAGTGCTGAGGTTTTAGTCTGAATACAGAAACCTGATATCAAACTCATTGGTCCTGAGACTTACCTGGTGGTCCATTGGTTAAGACTTCACCTTACAATGCAGAGGATGTGGGTTCAGTCCCTGATCAGGGATCTAAGACCCCATATGCTTCCGGGCTAAAAACCCAAGACATAGAATAGAAGCAGTATTGTAACAAATTCAGTAAAAACTTTAAAAATGGTCCACATCAAAAAAAAAAAAAAAATCTTAACAAGAATAGAAATTGGTCTATGGCAATGTTGTCAACGGAAGTAGGATGAGAATCATATATGTATGTAATCCCTGTGAATTTCTATAATTTTCTGTAAGCACATTAAATAAAAAAATTTTTAATCTAGTATATCTGAAACATTGTCATTTAAATATGTAATCAGTATAAAAACTATTAATGAGATACTTTAATTTTTTGTATGATGTCCTCAGATTTTGGTGTGTATTTTATACTTACAGCAAATCTCAGTTTGGGACTGGTTATATTTCACATTCCATACATGGCTAGTGGCTGATGTAGGGAACAATGCAAATGTATAGTTTTAATAATCACCCTCCTATTTGAGGCAAAGAATGTTAGGAATTCACATCAGGAAGCCTAAACCCTTGTGATTGATTATTCATACAGTTCCTCCAGTGATGAGTGAAATAGAGAAAGATTCTGTCTTTTCATAATACATTTTGGGCCCTAACTAGAACTCTGACATAAATAACACAGACATTTTATTGAGAGGTTTGTTCTTCCCGGTCCCTCAAATGCTGGCTCTATATGTGATACTGCTGTGGTCCCTAAGTATCATGAGCCTCCGAAGATTGTCAGTCATCAGGCAGAAGTTAATCTACAGTTTTCCATCTGCCCAGGGGAGATGGAGGAGACTAATTAATGCAGGAGTTGGCAAGCATCCATGGGTGTCAGCATCAGTAGTAAACGAAATAATTTTCCAACTATTATTGCAGGGAGGTCTCTGAAATATTTAATTCTTCAAGAGGGGCCCTTATGCTCATAAAGGTGGCCCGTCACTCTCTCCAAACCACATGACTGATTAGTGTTTGGATAGATATGAGGATACTTCTACACTTTTGGGGGGATAAAGAAGGTACTTTTCAGGTGGAAGCCCCTGTAGTATTGATTCTCTTAGATTTGTCATAAAAACATTTTAGGGCATTATTTTTTTAAGAGACTGGAAAATTATAGCTTTAGTGAATTACTATTTCACTAGTAATGCATAAAGTGTATCATGCACTAGTCTGAGGAAGCCTTACAAATAGCTGTGAAAAGACGGGAAGCGAAAATCAAAGGAGAAAAGGAAAGATATACCCATTTGAATGCAGAGATCCAAAGAATAGCAAGGAGAGATAAGAAAGCCTTCCTGAGCAATCATTGCAAAGAAATAGAGGAAAACAATAGAATGGGAAAGACTGGAGATCTCTTTAAGAAAATTAGAGATACCAAGGGAACATTTCATGCAAAGATGGGCTCGATAAAGGACAGAAATGGTCTGGACCTAACAGAAGCAGAAGATACTAAGAAGAGGTGGCAAGAGTACACAGAAGAACTTGCAAAAAGCAAAGGAGAAAAGGAAAGATATAAGCATCTGAATGCAGAGTTCCAAAGAATAGCAAGAAGAGATAAGAAAGCCTTCTTCAGCAATCAATGCAAAGAAATAGAGGAAAAGAACAGAATGGGAAAGACTAGAGATCTCTTCAAGAAAATTAGAGATACCAAGGGAACATTTCATGCAAAGATGGGCTCGATAAAGGACAGAAATGGTCTGGACCTAACAGAAGCAGAAGATACTAAGAAGAGGTGGCAAGAGTACACAGAAGAACTGCACAAAAAAGATCTTCACGACCCAGATAATCATGATGCTGTGATCACTCACCAAGAGCCAGACATCCGGGAATATGAAATGAAATGGGCCTTAGGAAGCATAACTATGAACAAAGCTAGTGGAAGTGATAGAATTCCAGTTGAGCTGTTTCAAATCCTGAAAGATGATGCTGTGAAAGTGCTGCACTCAATATGCCAGCAAATTTGGAAAACTCAGCCGTGGCCACAGGACTGGAAAAGGTCAGTTTTCATTCCAATCCCACAGAAAGGCAAGGCCAAAGAATGCTCAAACTACTGCACAATTGCACTCATCTCACATGCTAGTAAAGTAATGCTCAAAATTCTCCAAGCCAGGCTTTAGCAATACGTGAAACATGAACTTCCAGATGTTCCAGTTGGTTTTAGAAAAGGCAGAGGAACAAGAGATTAAATTGCCAACATCTGATGGATCATCGAAAAAGCAAGAGAGTTCCAGAAAACATCTATTTCTGCTTTATTGACTATGCTAAAGCCTTTAACTATGTGGATCACAAACTGTTGGAAATTCTGAAAGAGATAGGAATACCAGATCACCTGACCTGCCTCTTGAGAAACCTATACGCAGGTCAGGAAGCAACAGTTAGAACTGGACATGGAACAACAGACTGGTTCCAAATAGGAAAAGGAGTACGTCAAGGCTGTATATTGTCACCCTGTTTATTTAACTTCTATGCAGAGTACATCATGAGAAACGCTGGGCTGGAAGAAGCACAAGCTGGAATCAAGATTGCCGGGAGAAATATCAATAACCTCAGATATGCAGATGACACCACTCTTATGGCAGAAAGTGAAGAAGAACTAAAGAGTGTCTTGATGAAAATGAAAGAGGAGAGTGAAAAAGTTGGCTTAAAGCTCAACATTCAGAAAACTAAGATCATGGCATCTGTCCGATCACTTCATAGGAAATAGATGGAGAAACAGTGGAAACAGTGTCAGACTTTATTTTTCTGGGCTCAAAAATCACTGCAGATGGTGACTGCAGCCATGAAATTAAAAGACACTTACTCCTTGGAAGAAAAGTTATGACCAACCTAGATAGCATATTCAAAAGCAGAGACATTACTTTGCCAACAAAGGTCAGTCTAGTCAAGGCTATGGTTTTTCCAGTGGTCATGTATGGATATGAGAGTTGGACTATAAAGAAAGCTGAGCGCTGAAGAATTGATGCTTTTGAACTGTGGTGTTGGAGAAGACTCTTGAGAGTCCCTTGGACTGCAAGGAGATCCAACCAATCCATCCTAAAGGATGTTAGTCTTGGATGTTCATTGGAAGCACTGATTTTACAGGTGAAACTCCAATACTTTGGCCACCTGATCGAAGATCTAACTCATTGTAAAAGACCCTGATGCTGGGAAAGATTGAGGGCAGGAGGAGAAAGGGATGACAGAGGATGAGATGACTGGATGGCATCATCAACTTGATGGAAATGGGTTTGAGTAGACTCCCAGAGTTGATGGACAGGGAGGCCTGGCATGCTGTGATTCACGGGGTCACAAAGAGTCAGACATGACTGAGCAACTGAACTGAGCGCATAATTCATAACTGTGTATAAACGTTATGCTCTATGGTTTGACAGAGTTGACACTCATCTTCCCAAAAGGTCTGTTACTATCAGGCAAAAGCTTATCAAAAGAGGGGTCGTATTCAATAATTCCTATTCTATGATTGATACTTTCCTAGCCAGCCTGCAAGTGCTGATTTCTTAATGGCTTCTCTGTGTGATATAGAGAAGCAGATCAATCCAGCCCCAGCTGCTGACTCTGTAGGGGCCACCATGTTCTGGATCCATGCATCCAGTCCCCAGGCTTGCCATATACTCGTGCTAGAGAGCTGACCTTAGACTTATTTCACAATTCTATTCATTCAATTAATTTAGGATATGTAAACTGATTTATTGCAAGCCTTGAATCATTTTCCTCAAGAGAGCCCAGAATATTAGGTTAGCAGTTTTTTTGAGCACCGCTTTGACTCAGTTTCAGGCAGCAGGCAATTTAGTGTCAGCATCCCATAATTTTAGAGACAGTGTCATTTTCTCTTGGCTTTTCACTGCTGAGTCAAAAATCTGTTAGAGAGGGTACAAGTATGTCAGAGTATTTCCAGTGAAGAGAAAGTTCCTGGATGGCATCTATCTCTGCAGCCTTAAATTCTTGGTCTCGTTCCACCGTCTATGATTGCGTTTCTTTTTCAATACTCAGTGATCCTGTAAACTAATGTATTTAAGACTGATCTTCATAATCTGGAACAGAACTCCGTAGCCTCATCGTAGGTCATCTTCTTTCTGTGTTGCTTCCTGTCTGTATCTCTCCCTCTCCATTGTCTTTAGTTTCTGCTGAAATCTGAACTCTGATCCCATCCAGTGTAGGTTGTTGCCCATTCAAGACAACTTCTCCAGGCTTTAGGCTCTATCCCTTCTTTTGGGAATCCTAGGAACATTTCATCACATACCATTTTGATAAAGTTACTGACCTGTTCATAAAGCTCAGCAGTCTATTGTCAATTACTTCAGTCATTTGGACTGTTTACTAGGCACTTAGCTCTCTTTTGGGTACAGATTTGATGACCAGATTTTGATCTACAAGATGAACAAGTCTGAAGTTGGCAGCCCAACCTTCAAGTCTCTCTCCAAGCTCTCCTTCACCTTGCTGCCCTGAATCATTAGTCCCAACCCAATGACCAGTTTTTTTTTGACCAAATGTATCCAAGCTTTTTCCCACATGAAAGTTTGGGTGATGGTTTCTCTGCCATTCTCCTCATTATGTCTTCTTCTCCTCGTCCCATCAAATCATCTCTTTTACCCCTTTCAAAACTTGCTTAAAACTACTCATTACCCCTTCTACTATCCCCACATCTCCTTTCCGCCTAATTAGTTTCTTTTTTTTTAACTCAGCTTGTTTTCAGAATCTCTATTCTAAACTTTGGCAGTATCCTTGAGAGTTCTACATATGTTGCTTTAAAGTTTCCATGACATTTTCCTGTGCCATGGGCTTTGTCAATCAGAAGATTGTAACTTAGTACCAAAATAAAAAAAGAACATGCCTTTCATCTTTAATATTCCTCAGAGCAAGCACTACCATTATTTGGGTATGGTGGATACTGAGTAAATGTATTACCGCTGTCACATTACTCCATTCCTTTCTTTCAGTCTGATCATGGTTGAAATGTTGAGGAGGGGTAATAGCCATATGTTATAGCATCTCCCACTTTATTGTAAATAGTGCCCTAAATTTCTGATTATTTTAGCAAAGAATGTAATATGTAGATCCCTCTAGAATTCTGCCAACACCCTCCCAAAAATAAAATTAAATGTTCAATTCATGTGGTTTCCCAGCAGAACTATAGGTTCAGTTTATGCTTGCTGGGACATCCAGGTAGAAAGATACTGTAGAAAGCTAAAAAATTAATGAATGAATATAGGTGATAAGCCGTGCATTCCCTTGGATCTGTTGAGAAGCAATGAATCTTCATTTGTATTCCAGATTGCCAAAATATCTATATTATCTAGCTATATGCAAATATAGATATCTATACAGTTTCCATAGTTATTGGAGCAACCATTTTTTCACTCATATTTTCCCTTTATATCTTAGAACTCGTCTACCTAAGAGCTTACCTACTCCATGATTGCAATTCAGTTCAGTGAATTATTAGTGGAGAGGAGTGTAGTTTCATAGTCTTGGAGCATCAATGTTTTAGATTTCCTTGAGTGCAGTTAAATAGAAGAGGAAGATGTGCCAGCCTGCTGAAATCTTGGGAATATTTTTTACTGTGCTTTAGAAGAATTATTAAAGAGAAGGAAATAAAGGGAAAAGCCACTAATCTCTTTTGTAAAGTGCTCACACTGCACATTTACAATTAAGCTGTTCTGATTTCTGTAATTAAAATAATTTCCTCTGAGAGGCCTTAATAGTTCATGCCCATGAGTAAAAAAAAAGCTGTTGTCATGAATGAACGATGAAAAAAAGGTCTTATTCACATGTTTTTTTTTTGCTCCTATGAGAAATCTTTGAAAAAAACTGGGCATGAAAGAGACAACCAGTAAGGTTAGCTCGGGGTTGTTTGAGCGATCTGCAAGAGGTACCAGCTCATGCATGCGTTCATTCCTTCATTCAGCAAACGTGTATTCAGCACGACCTCCTTGGCAGGTGCAATGGGTACAGTGATGAATAAGACCTAGTCCTGCGCTAAAAGAACTCGCCTTCCAGGGTAGGTACCAGACAAATGTATGGGAGAGAGCAATAAGTGCTAAGACCGAGGTGTGGGTGGGTTTCAGAAGGCAAGTGTCCACGGATACAAGCCCACCCAATGGAGATACTTAGAGTCTTTTCTATTTGGTTGACCAAAAAGTTCATTGGGTTTTTCCATTAGACCTTATGGAAAAGCCCAATGAATTCTGAGATGTTATGGAAAACCAGAACAAACTTTATGTGTATATATATATATAGATAGATAGGTAGATAGATAATTTTTTAATTAATTATTCATTTTTGGCTGCATTGGGTCTTCATTGCTGCACTTTATATATATATATATAAATTTTCAATTAATTATTCATTTTTGGCTGCATTGGGTCTTCATTGCTGCACTCAGGTTTTCTCTAGTTGTGGCAAGTGGGGGCTACTCTGTGTTGCAGTACGTGGGCTTCTCATTGTGGTGGCTTCTCTTGTTGCAGAGTACAGGCTCTAGGCATGTGGACTCAGTAGTTTTGTCTCATGTGCTTAGTTGCCCCACTGCATGTGGAATCTTCCTGCACCAGATATCGAACTTATATCTCCTGCATTGGTAGGAGGATTCTTAACTATTGGACCACAAGGGAAGTCCCCAGAATAAACTTTTTGGCCAATCCAATAAAAGGCCTTAGAGATTTTTATTTTGCCAGTCATGAATGTAATGACAACAGGGGCATACATTTTAATAGAGAAATGAAAATTCACTGTTGAATTACTGAAAAAATAAAACTGCACAAATAATTAGTAATAGTTCAGTTCAGTTCAGTCATGTCCAACTCTTTGCAATCCCATAAATTGCAGCACGCCAGGCCTCCCTGTCCATCACCAACTCCTGGAGTTCACTCAGACTCACGTCTGTTGAGTTGGTGATGCCATCCATCCATCTCATCCTCTGTTGTCCTCTTCTCCTCCTGCCCCCAATCCCTCTCAGCATCAGAGTCTTTTCCAGTGAGTTAACTGTTCGCATAAGGTGGCCAAAATACTGAAGTTTAAGCTTTAGCATCATTTCCTCCAAAGAACACCCAGGACTGATCTCCTTTAGAATGGACTGGTTGGATCTCCTTGCAGTCCAAGGGATTCTTAAGAGTCTTCTCCAACACCACAGTTCAAAGAATCAATTCTTCAGCACTCAGCTTTCTTCAGAGTCCAACTCTCACATCCATACATGACCACTGGAAAAACCATAGCCTTGACTAGACGGATGTTTGTTGGCAAAGTAATGTCTCTGCTTTTGAATATGCTATCTAGGTTGGTCGTAACTTTCCTTCCACAGAGTAAGCGTCTTTTAATTTCATGGCTGCAATCACCATCTGCAGTGATTTTAGAGCCCAGAAAGATAAAGGCTGATAGTGTTTCCACTGTTTCCCCATCTATTTCCCATGAAGTGCTGGGGCCAGATGCCATGATCTTCGTTTTCTGAATGTTGAGCTTTAAGCCAACTTTTTCACTCTCCTCTTTCATCAAAAGGCTTTTTAGTTCCTCTTCACTTTCTGCCATAAGGGTGGTGTCATCTGCATATCTGAGGTTATTGATATTTCTCCCGGCAATCTTGATTCCAGCTTGTTCTTCTTCCAGCCCAGCGTTTCTCATGATGTACTCTGCGTAGAAGTTCAATAAGCAGGGTGACAATATACAGCCTTGACGTACTCCTTTTCCTACTTGGAACCAGTCTGTTGTTCCATGTCCAGTTCTAACTGTTGCTTCCTGACCTGCATATAGGTTTCTAAAGAGGCAGATCAGGTGGTCTGGTATTCCCATATCTTTCAGAATTTCTACAGTTTATTGTGATCCACACCGTCAAAGGCTTTGGCATAGTCAATAAAGCAGAAATAGATGTTTTTCTGGAACTCTCTTGCTTTATAAGCATAAATAATAAGTTATTATTACCAGGGAAATTTTATGGCATATTATCATATTTGCATCAATATATATGACTATATGTCAGTGTTGTTGTTGAGTCACTCAGTCATGTCTGATTCTTTTGCAACCCCATGGACTGTAGCCTGCCAGGCTCCTCTGGTCATGGGATTTTCCAGGCAAGAAGACTGGAGAGGGTTGCCATTTTCTTCTCCAGGAGATGTTCCCAACTCATGGCTCAAACCCTTGTCTCCTGCATTGGCAGGTAGATTCTTTACCACTGAGCCACCAAGGGAAGCCCCATACATACCTCAAAATAATATGAATAAAATAAAGGGAAAAGTAAAGAGAGAAGCTTGGTGTAACCCAGAGCTCAGTAGATCAAGAATAGAACATAGCTGGAATTGAATTCTCACTTCGACCCTAGCTGTTGTCTGAATTACTTCATTTATTTCCTCCTGGTGACATGTGGGAGAGACTGAACAAAATGCTTTACTGGGAGTGAAATTCCAAATGTGCAATCATTAAAGTCCTTAATGGATGACCTAAAAACTAAGGGGTATACTCAAGACTGCACATCCAGATGATTAGATCAATGTGGGGAAAAGATGATCAAATGATTCAACTAGTAATTAATTTTGAAGTTGTAGGCCACACTGTCTTGTTTCGCATGCCCTAAGAGTTTTTCAATGAGGCTTTGGAATTTATCTACTACTTCTATTTGTCACTCATGCTTGGGCTCATTTCTAACTTGGAAGTAATACAGGTTATTCTTACAAGTTTGTTGCTGTTTTAAAAAATCACTTCAAATTCCAAAGACATTGTTGAACAGTAGCACATCGTGGGCTTAATGGGTTTCCATGGGCTTCCTACAGTTGACCCTGTCCTTTTGGCTGATTCAAGCACCTACAGCCACAATGCTGTATTTTCGTCCAAATATATAATGTTAATATGTAACACAAGATATATTTGTTGTTAAGGGGTGTTACTGCCAGAGATAATAGGTAACCTCTTGGAGAGTTTGCACTGTTCTCCATTAAACCCCACATTTGAGTGGCAGGTGTGCCCTAGAAAAATTGGCATGACATCTTGTTAGAGGGCACAGTGCCATATAACAGTTGGGAGAAAGGCTGAAAAGTGATCATAAATGAAGTCAGCTGGGAGTGTTCAAGAATGACTTTTCAAGCTCTCTGGAGTAGAGGGAAGTATGTACTCTTCTGAAAACCTTTTGCTTCCTTTATGCAAAAAGTTTCCACTGACTAACTTTTCAAGTTTATCTCAGGAACATTGGAAGACTTGTTTGTTATCTTAGAAGAATGAAATTTAAAATTTAATTCTATAACAAAGTTGCATAACAACATGATGTTTTTATGTGCTCTACCATGCTGCTGCTGCTGCTGCTGCTGCTAAATCGCTTCAGTCGTGACTCTGTGTGACCCCATAGACAGCAGCCCACCAGGCTCCTCTGTCTCTATGTAGGTGATTTTAATGTATCAAATAACACTGTCTATTGACATTTGTGTCTAGGATGGGGAATGAATAAGGGATGTTATTCTTCTGCGACTTGTCACTAAGAAAAATGTTCTGATTTTCTCCATTATTGAGCCCTGCGTTTTCTGATCTGCCTAGTGAGGATGATAAGTGGCATGAATGGTCACATGACATAGATTTCAAAATGTGTTTAGCGAATAAAAGTGACTTCTCACAATTAAAGATATTAGATGGCATTAATGTTCTATGTAAAATGGAACAAATAAGGCCTATTCCAAAGTAGTCAAGTGTAAAAGCCTCCTAGGGCAATGCCACTTTTAAAAACTGTCACGTTATGAATATGGTGGTCTTAATTATGAGATGCTCTATCTGCTTTGAGGAATACGCTTTCCTTCTCTGTACCTTATCCCCATTTTGCACTGTGATAGACTTCTACAAAGAAAAACTTGTGAAGGTCATCTTGGCTATGTTCATTTCTAATGTTTTTATGTATCAGCACAATTCTCTTTGGAAAGTGTGCTTTCTGCAAGGCATTTGAGGTTCACATGGGGCTGAACCTCAATGCAGTTTTAATTAAATCCACATCCTAACCTGCTAAGCAAAGAACAATGAGGACTGGTCTTTTTATAAATGAGGAATTGGTCTTTTAAAAAATGAAGTTCAGTGAGATATCACACTTCTAGTCTTTTCTTTACACACCCTTCAAAACATCTTTAAGATTTTTGTTTTAGGCAATTGCATAAATAAAGCCAAATTAAGTGTTCCAAATAATTTCACAATTTCTAATGGAAAATCCCCAGACTTAATGAGTCATGGTCCAATATTTCTAAAATAAATACCACCAGTTCTACCGTACACAGAGTCCTGTAGGATAAAGTTAAAAGTGAAAACTTTCTTGTTCATCTCTCTTGAGTAGTCCAATTTGTAGTTGAAAACCACTGGCAAGAGAAGATTTCTTTTTCACAAACTTTCAGTTCTTATACACCTGGTTTTATTATTGATTGTACATGAGAACAGGCTGTGCTCCCATTACTTGCACTTTTAGTGTTCCCTGAATGTTGACTTCAAAATTGTATTTCTTTCTCTGTTGAATCTTCTGAATGACTATGATCCAGTTTCCAACCAAAATGGATACTTTACCTTCTCGCCTTTTGGCTAGTATCATTTACAGTAGTGAACTGCTTCTGTGCTTATTATTAGGGCTTGCTTTGGGACAAAACTTAGGTTCCTAGTCTTAGTATTTTGTCATTTTTTAATGTTGAATTCCAAGGGATTCATGTACTATTTTGAAATCCATTTGAAATGATAATCACAAATATTTTTGGAAAATCCAGAAAAAGCACTATGAAAAATGTTCTATTATTTGTTGCCCCTTCTGACTTCATAATTAATAATGAAAAAAAGTTTTAACTAGAACCCAAAACACAATCCAACAATAAACTAAATGGTGTGAATTGTTTAAAAAATGCAATCTGCCTTTGGGAGTATATTCCAATAGGTTATATGACATCTTATTGTTTTTATGTATTCTTGCCTCTGTGTAATATTCTTTTTCTTCTTGGTAGATTGTTTGGTGTGTACAACGTCTTAGCACCACAAGGGGAAAGGAACCATTACATTTA
Organism: Aepyceros melampus; assembly: GCA_006408695.1. Classification (NCBI taxonomy): domain Eukaryota; kingdom Metazoa; phylum Chordata; class Mammalia; order Artiodactyla; family Bovidae; genus Aepyceros; species Aepyceros melampus. Next base: position 141,552 of record SJXQ01010307.1, on the reverse strand, counting down.
TAAATAATGTAAGGCAATCAGTTTATTTTTACTTTACCGGTCTCTATTACAAATTGTGTTACCATTCAAAAACTCTGTAGAGGTTAAAGTTTATGGTTGATTCACTGAGGAAAGCTGGCAAAATCAGTCCTTAATCAAATTCTTTATATTCAAGATTATTTTCTAATAGGCTTTTCTATAAGATGTCTTAAGTGCTATCTTTTCCTTTCTAAATTCTTCAAATGAGTTGTAATCAAAGATAAGAATTTTTTAAGTTCTACTATATTTAGCCCTTGTGTACAACTTTTTTACTTTTTCTGTCAGTTTCTTCAGCATTACAGTGTGATGATTTTAATTCCTGCCAGGTAGCATAGTTGATCAAACTCAGACTCCACTCATGAGACAGATATGTAGTAATATGATGTAATTAGATTACACATAGTGATACATTTTACTGTATTTTTTTTTTTCAATTTCCTTGCTGGAGCTCCAGAAAGGAAGACAAGCTTATATCTTATGATTTTACTTTCCCAAATTCAAGTTATTATTATCCTTATAACATGAGAATATTTAAATACTGTACAGGAACACTATTGAAATTCACAAAATCACTGAAGTTAATGAAACAAAATAGCATGTTCATAAAGACAAGATATAATGACTGTAACTGTTGTCAGATGTCAGAATTGCTTTAGCCCTTTCCATAAATCACTGTGGGAGTATCATTATCATATGCGATTAATGACACTTCATGTTGTGAATTTGATTACAACCACAAAACAAAGAAAATAAAGAGGAAATCACTCATGTACACCTTACTTGAAGAGGTTGGGATGTCTCCTGCAAATTACCATAATTTGATTACTCAGCGAGTCTATGAAACACAATTCATTGAAACCTACAGAGACCAACAGAGATTTTCCCAATAATATTCAAATGTCTTTCTATTCTTTCTTCATAAATACTATGAGCAGTTTGGGGAATAGCAATAATCGCTTTGGGCCTCCCAGGTAGCTCAGTGGGTAAAGAATCCACCTACCAATTCAGGAGACATGGGTTTGATCCCTGGGTCAGGAAGATCCCCTGGAGAAGGAAATGGGAACCCACACCAGTATTCTTGCCTGGGAAATCCCATGAAAAGAGGAGCCTAGAAATCTATAATCCATTAGCTCACTAAAGAGTCAAACATGACTTAGCAACTTTTAAACATGAATAATCTTCTTCCTCCATCCCATTTCTTATTTGGAAATTTCTGTACCTCAGACTGAAACACTGTTTTCCTTTCACAGAAGTAGTGTTTGATTTACTCAGAGATAATGTTAAACTTTCTTATTTTGAGAAAATGTTATTTTCTTTTAAAAAAAATATGGTTTCAGTTCTTTAAGTTTCAAATCTCTTTTATTCCTTTGTAAAATGAAATTCCACAGTTTCATTTGGATTATAGTCTTAAAATTTCACTGGCAATTCAAAGAAGGCCCAAGTGAAGACATTCTTAGCATTACCTGTTAAAAATGATTTTAATATATCAATTATTGACATTGGAAAAAAGATAAGTTTTACCTAGTTAAGACATTTTCCAGTTTTTAAGGAGCATCTATCTATGTACATGGAATCATGCACTTTAATTATAAACTAAACAAAATTCATACACATTAATTATATGAACAAATCCTTCAATATATTTCTAATTGATAACATGTTCTTTGTCTCATTTTTATTTCTATAAATTTACAATAATAAACATTTATTATTGTATTATTTACAATAATAAACCTTTAGTGATACAATAATGTCACTAAAATAGTTTATCTTTAAAGGATTTGACTAACTTACCTTCCCACCTATAGAAATGTAAATCAAATTTTTTTTCTTAGGGGAATATGATTTTGTGAGAGAGTACATAGGCATAATTCAGAGAAGGCAATGGCACCAATCCAATACTCTTGCCTGGAAAATCCCATGGACGGAGAAGCCTGGTGGGCTGCAGTCCATGGGGTCGCTAAGAGTAGGGCACGACTGAGCGACTTCATTTTCACTTTTCACTTTCATGCATTGGAGAAGGAAATGGCAACCCACTCCAGTGTTCTTGCCTGGAGAATCCCAGGGATGGGGGAGCCTGGTGGGCTGCCATCTGTGGGGTCACACAGAGTCGGATACGACTGAAGCGACTTAGCAGCAGTAGCAGTAGCATAGGCATAATTCTCAAACTCCTAACTTGTGGTGAGGATAAGGCACTTGTCCAATTTTTTTTTTTTTTTTCAGTCCTCTAAACAGTAACATGGCATCACTGACTCCATGGACGTGGGTCTGGGTGAACTTCGGGAGTTGGTGATGGACAGGGAGGTCTGGCGTGCTGCGATTCATGGGGTCGCAAAGAGTCGAACACAACTGAGCGACTGAACTGAACTGAACTGAACTGAAACAGTAACATTCAACAGTTATTAATGGAGCACTTACCTTGCCTCAAGTGCTGTGACAGGCGGAGTGGATCAAAAAAGCCCAAAGACGTGGGCCCTGGCTGCGAAAGTCACGTAATGAGACATAGGATTGTAAACAGATGAGTCAACTATAGGGAAATGAGTAAACCGTGTGTTTTGAAACAAACTATTTGCACAGTGTATACAAGGAGTAAGTGATAAACTCTACCTTAGTGGTGAGGGCGATAGTTGGTGTGAGCATGCTTGGAAAGAACCCAAATCTATGGAGGCTGATGCTGCTTTTGCAAAGATGATGAGTTTTCCAAATGGCATTGGCCACTTGTAGAAGTTTATTCCATGCAGGTGGGACTGTGAGGGACAAAGGTGTGCAAGGGTGGGACATATTTGAGGTCAGTGTGGTGTAAAGAATCTGCCTGCGATTCAGGAGACGTGAGTTCAGTCCCTGGCAAAGGAAGATCCTCTAGAGGAGGGCATGGCAACCCACTCCCGTATTCTTGCCCAGAGAATCCCATGGATTTGGAGCCTGGAGGGCTACAGTCTATAGGGTCAGAAAGTCAGACGTGACTAAAGAGGCTGAGCATGGCATAGCATAGTATAAATTACAGGGAACCAGCAGATTGGAGAAGTAAGTCAGATCTGGATAGTAAGACCTGACCTTGGCCATGGGTCATTATACATCATTAGGTGACCTCCATACCTGGTTTGTTGTGCCACTATCTTGGAGAAAATTTTTACTTAGGCAAAGAAAAATTGTTTGTGGCTTTAATGAAAATAACTACCATTTCTCACAGTCACTGCTTGCTACCTATTCCTTGCTGTAAATTCTTGTTCAGCAATTCCTGTATTAAAATGGTGGAACAATAAATAATTTATAGTCACATATCATTTATTTAGTGTCAGCTGTATGCTCTGTACTTGGCTTGTTGCTAATATCATTCTGAAGGTTTTTTTTTTCCCACATTGGTCACTATGAGAGGGGCTGCAAAATTCATCTTTATTGGAAAGAGGAAAATAGATCACAATAAATTGCAGACACATCAGGGAGTTTACTTATAAGCAGCAGGAGAGAATCAAAGGGAGTTTTCATGTAGAAAGAAAGCGACAGACTGAAAGAAGCACTCTGTGGGAGATGGCAAAGCATAAAAAATATCAGAGATGTTGTGAAGGATTTGGAAATAGTCAGCCATGTCAACACATTGTGAATTCTATAGATAGTTTAAGGTTTGTGTTGATGCTGTCCAGAATAATTTGATCAGGTCTTAGCTCCTTTGGCGGATAATAAAATGGTGACTTTGCTAGTATGTAGAAGTCATATCATGACAGATTATTTGTATCCTTGGAAATTAGAAACTTTCTGCATATTTGGATAAAAAGAACAAATGAAAGATTCAGCCAATATTCAGGGTCTTTGAAAGTTATGCAAAGCAAGGAAGGAAAAGAGAATGTTCTAATGAAAAATTGGAGGTTATCAAGTGTGGTAATAAGACTTGTTACTTTGATTTCTGAAGATGAGTGTGTGTTAATTCCAATAAACTGAGTTTACTAAACATCACCATGTTTTCACTATTATGAGAGTTTGGGGAAAGGAAAAGGTTGAATAGATCCTTGAGTTACTTACTGGCTGTTTATCTAAAAAGATGAAATGAACATAAACATACCGAAAATAAAGGATAAAAAAGAAATGTAGGAGCTTCCTTGATGATCCATTGGTTAAGAATCAGCCTGCCAATGCAGGGGACACAAGTCCGAGCCCTTCTCCAGGAGGATCCCACATGCTGGGGAACAGCTGAAGCCCCTGCGCCGCAACTGCTGAGCCCCTGCTCTAGAATGTGGGAGCCGCAACTACCGCAACCCAGCCACCCTAGAGCCCTTGCTCTGCCACCACAATGAGAAGCAGCCCGAGAGAAGCCACGGCAAAGGGAAGCCTGTGCATTGCAGCAAGGAGTAGCCCCCACTCTCTACAACCAGAAACAGCCTGCGCACAATGACGACTCAGTGCAGCCAAAGGGAAAATAATTAAATGCGTATTTAAAGAATAAAAAGAAATATAAGTGCCAAACAATGTAGCTCAGTCCACAAATAATATATAGGGTCAAAAAGAATAGTGATGTTTGCAGACCAAAGATAATGGGGAAGAGGAAAGAATTGAATTAAACTTCTAATGTTTCATTTTACCTTGAGAGTGGGCAAAGTGCTGCTAATACACACTAATTGAATAATGTTATAGTTCAAAGTCTGCTCTAAAACAAACAAAAACAATCTACAAACATCATCGGTGTTTATTTATTTTAAATGTTAGTTATAATATAAGAAAATGAGTTATCTACCACCTACTGTTTGATGGTTTAGTTGGTATCTTTAGCCTGAAAATCTTTTTACTGATACAGATTTATTCATAGAATTTCATCTTTTCTTACCATAAGTTCATTAATCCCAATTACTACCCATTTTTATAGATCTTACATGAGTGAACAATGGCTGATGGTTTATGCTTTATGCGTAGGATCTATTAGATATGAAATTTAAACCTGCTGTTTGGATTCCATAACATAGTTTCCCTCAAAACATCATTATTTTGAAAATATAGATAATGCAAACCCTAGTACCAATAGAAAACACAGTATTATGATATTTATCCATTCATTTCAATTTTTGTTCTAATATGCTAACACTTATAAATCCTGTCTTTTCCTTATTGCTACCCTTCTTTTCACTCTAATGTAAAATATGTTTTTCTGTTTTTCATGTTTGATTGGAGAGTTTTGAGCAAAGGAATAAGGTGAAGTGGTTTAGAGCAACTCTGAATACTGTGCTGGATGCAGAGTAGAAATAAAGAGAAGGAAACCCACCAGTCAGACTGTTGTATTTGAATCAGCTAACAATGGAAGTAGTGAGAATACTGTTCCATTTTGACGGTACAAACTAACAGGTTGCACGCTGGAAAAGAAAGTTAAGGTTTGTGGACTGCCATGTAAAATTTTTGCCCTTAACAGCAAGAAATAGGTTGTTGCCATTGATTGAGATGGTGAAGACTGAAAGTGGTATGGTTTGGGTGCAGAATGTGAGGTCAGCTTGAGGCAGATGAAGTTTTAGAGATCTTTTATGTATATGAGTGGAGGTGTTGAGTTAGGTAATTGAAAGTATGAGTCTAGATTTCTAAAGAAACATTTTGTCTGGATATGTACAAGCGGGAGGCAGAAGAATATGGATGATATTTAAAGCTGCAAGGTTAGATGACATCACCAAGCAAGTGAGTGTCTATAGAGGAGTAGAGATCCAATGACTCAATTTTAAGAGCACTGGCAGAAGTGGATAAATCAACAAACAGAACAGGGAAGATCAACCGATGAGATGGTAGGAAAACCATGAGAATATGATGTCCTAGAAGCCAAGTGAGAAAACCTGTAGCAAGTGGGAACAGATGATAACCATGCTAAATTCTGTAGATGGGTTAGTATAAAATCAGGATGAGAAGGGACTATGGAATTAACCAATGTGGAGGTCATCAGTGGTCTTCACTAATATTTTTGTTGGGGTTGATTATGGTGAAAGTCTAGATGATTTTAAAAGAGAGTGGGAGATCATCATTGGCTGGAAGAATATATAAGTCTTTTGAAGTATTTTGTTATAAAAAGGAAGGGGGGGAATTGAACCTGACTTAGAAGTAGGGTCAAGGAAAGGAAATTATTATGATTTCATTTTAAAAATTATCATGCTATTACTAAGAGGAAGAAACAAGAATTGTTATTGTACTGTTGGGAAGAGTCATAACAGAGAAAAATTCCCCTTATTTAACAAATTATTTACTCATGTAAATAATTTATTAAATATTCTTTGGAGCATATTCTATTTAATGGAAACAGAGATTGGATACTCAGCTAGCAAGAACAAGAACACTGGAGTGGGTTGCCACACCCTCCTCCAGGGGATCTTCCCGACTGACCCAGGGATCAAACCCAAGTCTCTTCTGGCTCCTGCATTGGCAGGCGGGTTCTTTACCACTAGCGCCACCTGGAAAGCCTCTATTTAAGTATAGTTGATTTACAACTTCTGTTAATTTCTGCTGTATAGCAAAGTGACTCAATTATACATATACATATACTTTTTCATATTCTTTTCCATTATGTTTTATCACAGGATATTGAATATAGTTCCCTGTGCTATACAGCAAGATCTTGTTGTTTATCCATCCTGTCTGTAATAGTTTATATCTGCTAATCCCATACTCCCAGTGTTTCCTTTCTACCTCCTTACCCCCTAGTAAGTAAGAAGGAGAAAGACAAATACCATATGATACCACTTATACGTGAAATCTAAAATATGACACAAATGAATGTACCAACTAAACAGGAAAAGACTCCAGTTTATTAAATGTGAGAAAGAGAAAGCTAGTTTTCATCTCTTCCTTTGGAGTATGGTAGTTTTTTTTTTTTTTTTTTTCTGGATATACATTGAGTTGCACATAGACCTACATTTGCTGCTTGGCAATCTTTTACAGCAGTGTGTGGCTGATGATGTATCAGGGTGAAGAATTTCAGAATTCCTTTGCAGAATGTCCTGGAATCATTCTTGGAGGTGTTAATAAGATACTTGTAGAGTTGTTCATATAATATTCTTATTTCTGCCTAACAACTTTCCCAGTAGTTTTAAGGTGGGGAGTGAGATGGGCGTCCCAAACTTATTTTTTACTTTGCTGACATGGAGAAAGTTTAAGTTAGAATAATGAAGACTTTCAGTCCTTAACAATCTTATCCATTCTATTTCGTTCAGTTGCTCAGTCGTGTCCGACTCTCTGTGACCCCATGAATCGCAGCACGCCAGGCCTCCCTGTCCATCACCAACTCCTGGAGTTCACTCAGACTCACGTCCATCGAGTCTGTGATGCCATCCAGCCATCTCATCCTCGGTCGTCCCCTTCTCCTCCTGTCCCCAATCCCTCCCAGCATCAAAGTCTTTTCCAATGAGTCAACTCTTTGCATAAGGTGGCCAAAGTACTGGAGCTTCAGTTTTACCATCATTCCTTCCAAAGAAATCCCAGGGTTGATCTCCTTTAGAATGGACTGGTTGGATCTCCTTGCAGTCCAAGGGACTCTCAAGAGTCTTCTCCAACACCACAGTTCAAAAGCATCAATTCTTCGGCGCTCAGCCTTCTTCACAGTCCAACTCTCATATCCATACATGACCACAGGAAAAACCATAGCCTTGACTAGATGGACCTTAGTCAGCAAAGTAATGTTATAGCTGGCCAAAATCAGTCACAGTTAATGCTATTGCACAAAATAATTATTGTATAATGATATTTTCAACCCCATTTTGTCTTAGCTGCACTCACTGTAGTGAAATGTTAAAAAGTTAACATTGTATTATTTCTGTAGCTGAAAAGGTAGATTCAGGGGCCAGAATTTGGGGGATTGAATACTGAGAAGCCTTTACTTTCTAGTTTGGGGATCATGGTGCAATTATATAATATCTCTATCCTCAGTTTTTTTTTTTCTTTCTGTAAAATGGGTACTAATAGTCCCTTGTAGGTCTGTTTTGAGAACTAAAAGGGTAAATCCATGTAATTCCCCTAGAATAGTACCTGGCCATAATAAGCATTCAAAACACTCCCTATGATCATTAACTTATTTTTATTACAGTTTTGTATGACACTTTTCTATTTTACAACAGTAAAAAAAATAATTCAAATAAATTTAAAGAAGAAGACTTGCTAAGCACTGATTGTACACCAGACTGTGTTCTAGGTCTTGAAAATATAAATGAATAAAACATTGATTTCAGACACAACATACCCAACCCTACACAGTAATGAAACTCAAAGGGTAGGAAGACATATTTATAATTTTTGGTACTGTGGGCTTAGCAGAATTTTCATGAAGCTCTGTGTGTAGGTACATTATAAATATCAGTTCAGTTCAGTTCAGTTACTCAGTCGTGTCCGACTCTTTGCGACTCCATGAATCACAGCACGCCAGGCCTCCCTGTCCATCACCAACTCCTGGAGTTCACTCAGACTCATGTCCATCGCGTCGGTGACGCCATCCAGCCATCTCATCCTTGGTCGTCCCCTTCTCCTCCTGCCCCCAATCCCTCCCAGCATCAAAGTCTTGTATGTTTTGTTTTAAATATATATTATGAAGTTGTGTGTGTGTGTGTGTGTATAAGTGAAAGTGAAAGTCACTCAGTCATGTCTGACTCCTTGCAACCCCATGGACTATACAGTCAGTCCATGGAATTCTCCAGGCCATAATACTGGAATGGGTAGACTTTCCCTTTTCCAGGAGATCTTCCCAACCCAGGGATTGAACTCAGATCTCCCACAGTGCAGGCAGATTCTTTACCAGCTGAGACACAAGGGAAGCCCAGGAATACTGGAATGGGTAGCCTATCCTTTCCCAACGGATCTTCCTGTCCCAGGGATCGAACTGGGGTCTCCTGCATTGATTGAGCTATCAGGGAAGCCCTGTGTGTGTGTGTGTGTGTGTGTGTGTGTGTGTGTATAGCTTTCCAGGTGGTGCTAGTGGTAAAGAAACTGCTCTTCTTGCCTAGAGAATTCCATGAACAGAGGAGCCTGGCAGGCTACCATCCATAGGGTTGCAGAGTCAGACATGACTGAAGCTGCTTAGCACATAACATATGTATATATGGTACAAGCACACACATGCGGTTGTGTTTTTATATCCATGCCTATTACATATACATATACAAACCCTTATTTTATCCAAGAATCTACCAGAAGACAACTTCCAGGAATGAATGGTGGTGGGCAAAGAATGGGAAGCCCAGGTCTTCATCCTCTCCTGTCAAGGCATTTCAAGCTTTTATTTTAAGGTGCCTCCTGGCACCTGGTGTTATTTGCCTCATGAAAGGCATTGCTTTTACTGGAGCCAGTTTACTCTGAGCTGTCAGTTGATGAATTTCGTTATCTCATTTTGTCTCTTTTATTTTAAATTGGTGTACAAGCACAAAGTAGAGACCCCCGGGAAACAGTGACAAGAACTCTGGCCCGTACTGAGCTGCTCCTTGACTCTGTGACATCACTCTGTGCCCTTTGTACTGGATGAATGACTTTGTCCTCTGGGCCTCTTTTCACAGAAGGGCTGTATTAGGTGATCTAAAATCCCGGGAGGTCACTATTGCCTCTTGGAGCCCCGCTCGGCCTGGCAGGCAGGTGAGGGGCTCCGCCTTGACTGCTTTGAAGATCCCATGAGTCAGAGTGTGTGGAAGTGACTGGGCCATCACAAACCCTATATCAGAGTTGTGATTCATAGAATGACACTAAACCCATTTAGGAGTTCTCCTGGGTGATTATAAAAGTTCTGGGGCAATTTGGTTTTCAGAAATGACAGCACAGTAAAAGCAATATGCTCTACAGCCTAGAAAGTTCACCGAGATTGAATGAAGAACAAATGTAATTCTATCAGGGTTGAATTTTTCTTAAGTTCTCTCCCCACAGTACCAGCTAAATGGCATTTCTAAAGCATTTAGGAGGGCAGCTTCACAGAGTTTTTGCCACTCACATGAAAGTTTAGCTGACTTCTGGGGAAAATAAGCAAGCCTGAGAATGCACTTTCTGTCGGGGAGATATTGCCACGGCTTTATGCCTCCATGAGTAGATATTCAGGGGGTCTACACAGGGGAATATCCAGAATGGAAATTCCTTTCAAGGGCAGTGTATTTGATTCAGGCAGAAAGTTGAGTCCCCAAGAAATTGTATAGGAGAAGAGTTTGCAGTGCATATACCTTAGAAAGGATTTAAACCAATTCAAAATCTCAGTTCTGAAGATAAAATCCTGCTCTAGTCTACCTCTGTGGGAGCTATATATACGATGCTCCCAACACATAGGAGAAAGTGGCTGTAAATAAAATGGTATAATCCAAAATATATTGGACAAGGGAGCTTACCTGTCACTGTATATAAAGAGGCAAATCCAATCATGAACCTTCTGGAGTAATACCCCCATTGACATTTATTATTCCCTCTGTTCCCAGTGTAGTATATTCTATTTGTTTGTTTCCCTGCTTTCTCTTCTTATGAAGTTTATGGACTTCCAAAATTTACCATTTTTTAATCTGTTTATTTTTTTCTCTCTCTCTGGTTTGACACATTTTTTGATACCATCTTTTATGACTTCCCCGGTGGTTCAAATGGTAAGGAGTCTGCCTGCAGTGCAGGAGACCTGGGTTCGATCCCTGGGTTGGAAAGATCCCCTGGAGAAGGAAATGACAAGCCATTCTAGTATTACCTGAAAAATTCCATGGACAGAGGAGCCTAGCAAGCTATAGTTCACGGGGTCACAAAGAGTCAGACATGACTGAGCGACTTCTCTCTCTTTCTTTCTTTCTTTCTTTCTTTCTTTCTTTCTTTTGTGATACAGAAGAAGAAAGGATTATGGCTCTTTTGACATTATATCCTTATTCCTCGCACTGTGTCTGGTCCAAAAAATGAATCCTTGTAAGCTGTCTGATCCATAGCTAGGAAGGTAGAGAAAGGAGAACAGGTCAGTTCTAATTTAGACCTTCCCCTTTAGTCTAAAGCCCAAAAGCTGCAAAGCAGGCATATTGTTCAGTCACTCAGTTGTATCCAACTGTTCGATCCACCATGGACTGCAGCACACCAGTCTTCCCTGTCCTTTACTATCTCCCTGAGTTTGCTGAAACTCATGTCCATTGAGTCAACGGCGTCATCCATCATCTCATTTTCTGTTGCCTCATTCTCTTTCTGCTGTAAATCTTTGCCAACATCAGGGTCTTTTCCCATGAGTCAGCTCTTCAGGTGGCCAAAATATCAGAGCTTCAGCTTCAGCATCAGTTCTTCCCATGAATATTCAGGACTGATTTCCTTTAGGATTGACTGGTTTGATATCCTTGTAGTCCAAAGGACTCTCGGGAGTCTTCTCCAGTACCACACTTCGAAAGCATCAACTCTTTGGCGCTCAGCCTTCTTTATGGTCCAGCTCTCACATCTGCACATGACTACTGGAAAACAGACTAGAGACAACCAGATAGTAAAGCTTTCAAATTAAATTATGGTAGACTAAGTGTCAACAAACTATCCTGAGGACCAAAGCTGGTCGGCATCCTGTTTTTGTTAGTAACATTTTATTTGACCACAGTCACAATCATTCACTTATCAATACATGTTGCCTGTGTCTGCTTTCTTGCTATAAGCTCAGAGGTGAATAGTTGTTACAGAGCCCATTTAGCTGCAAAGCTGAAAATATTTACAATCTGGTCCTTTATAGTTAAACTTTGTCTAACTCTCTTGTAGATTATTCATAAGTAAGCAATTATACAATCATAAGTTTTGTGAGTAATTTGTTAAATCCAACGGACAGTAGTCTTATGTCACAGTCAGCCAAAAGTCTTATTATGTTCAGGCTTTTAATATTCTCCAAGCATATTCATCACACATTACATGTTAATGGAAGCAATAAACTGGTTATGCTGGGTTTATGGGAGATAAAAATCTTCTTTTTGGTACAGCTAAAGGACTGTTCCTCACTGGACAGTCATAAATATAACTCTGATGTATTGTGACATCATAAAGTTCTTATTTGTAGTTTACCCTGACATGAGTAGCATTTTCATGGCATTTATGACTTGCTATGGCATTCTGATACTGTGATACAGTTTATGAGACCAATAGGTCCAACCTCCCCTGTCACTCTCAGGATTTCCAAGTCCTTTATTAAATGGGGATCCGCTATATAGATGTGCACTCGTGTGGCAAGAGGGAGTAGTCTCCCAGATGTGTTGGGCACAGGAATGTGTTAGGCAAGAACCTTTGCACCAGAAAAACAAAAGATGAAGTCAGTGCTCATCAGAACCCTTAAAATATTCCTGTCCTACTTCTAAAATGCCTTTCCATCTTGCATTTCGTGGCGGGGAGGGGTGACATGCTTAAAAATCCATTGCTCCTTGAGAATAGGCTGTGTCAACTTTATGAGCAAAATTTCCCAGGTTTTTTTTTTCCCCCTCTTCTATATTTTAGATATACTGTAATCCTGCTGCTGCTGCTAAGTCGCTTCAGTCGTATCCAACTCCGTGCGACCCCATAGACGGTAGCCCACGAGGTTCTGCCGTCCCTGGGATTCTCCAGGCAAGAACACTGGAGTGGGCTGCCATTTCCTTTCCAATGCATGAAAGTGAAAAGTGAAAGTGAAGTTGCTCAGTTGTGTCTGACTTTTAGCGACCCCATGGACTGCAGCCCACCAGGCTTCTCCAGCCATGGGAGTTTTCAGGCAAGAGTACTGGAGTGAGATGCCATTGCCTTTTCCGACTGTAATCCTACCTCATTTCAAATGATCTACAGTAGCAAATACTTAGGCATTGTGAAGAAAAATGTCTACCTGATAATAAGCAAGTCACTATTTGAATCTTCATGGAAAATGATTAGGTATTAGTTAAATATAAGATGGTCATTGCCTTTCTATCACTTCCTCATCCATGAAGGCTCTGCTCCAACCCTCCCTTCTGTGGCCAGTCCTCCCATGCATCCAGCACTGCTCTTAACTGCAACTGTACCAATTGGCTGTTCTGCACAATTAACACCACACCTGATGCTGCCCGTGAGTATGTGACATATCATTTAAACCTGCCTCCCATCAGTATAAAGTGCCGATCGTGTGCTGCGGTGCCGATACCCTCCCTTGCTTCATTTCTCTGTAGGCCTTGCCATCCCACCCCTCACTGATGTTGAGTGATTCTCATGGAATGAGATCCAGACTTCTGCTGTTCTTTTAGACTCCAGAGGATCTAACAGGGCAGTAATAATGTCTCATATTTATTGAGCTCTTCTTCTGCACCAGGCGTTTGTTGCTTCATTTAGTCTATGCCATGACCTTTGAAGACAGTTAGTATTATTGTAGTATCATTCTCCTCTTACAGGTAGTAACCCCAAGGCACAAGGAGGCTATGCTAGTTGCCTGAGGTTGCAAAGCTAGAAGGAGGCAGAGCTCGAATGTGACACCTCTATCTTCTGACTCAATCCTAGAATGCAAAACACTGTCCCAGACTACAGGTGGCCAGGAGCTAAATCCTGGGTTGAGTGGGTAGTTATTGATGCTCAGAGATGATTCCTGCAATGTAAGTAAGAACTAGTGTTTTAAGCTACCAAGCCTGTTATCCTCATCCATAAGAGGGCAAACAGAATGAAAACCCCAATCACAGAAAACTAACCAAAATGATCACGTGGATCACAGCTTTGTGTAACTTAATGAAACTATGAGCCATGCTGTGTAAGGGCCATCAGGATGGGTGGGCCATGGTGGACATTTCTGACAAAACGTCCCCAGAGAAGGTAATGGCAAACCACCTCGGCATTCTTGACTTGAGAACCCCATCAGTTCAGTTCAGTTCAGTCGCTCAGTCGTGTCCGACTCTTTGCGACCCCATGAATCACAGCACGCCAGGCCTCCCTGTCCATCACCAACTCCCGTAGTTCACTCAGACTCACGTCCTTCGAGTCTGTGATGCCATCCAGCCATCTCATCCTCGGGCGTCCCCTTCTCCTCCTGCCCCGAGTCCCTCCCAGCATCAGAGTCTTTTCCAATGAGTCAACTCTTCGCATGAGGTGGCCAAAGTACTGGAGTTTAGCATCATTCCTTCCAAAGAAATCCCAGGGTTGATCTCCTTCAGAATGGACTGGTTGGATCTCCTTGCAGTCCAAGGAACTCTCAACAGTCTTCTCCAACACCACAGTTCAAAAGCATCAATTCTTCAGCGCTCAGCCTTCTTCATAGTGCAACTCTCACATCCATACATGACCACAGGAAAAACCATAGCCTTGACTAGATGGACCTTAGTCGGCAAAGTAATGTCTCTGCTTTTGAATATGCTGTCTAGGTTGGTCATAACTTTTCTTCCAAGGAGTAAGCATCTTTTAATTTCATGGCTTCAGTCACCATCTGAAGTGATTTTGGAGGCCCCAAAAATAAAGCCTGACACTGTTTCCACTGTTTCCCCATCTATTTCCCATGAAGTGATGGGACCGGATGCCATGATCTTCATTTTCTGAATGTTGAGCTTTAAGCTAACTTTTTCACTCTCCTCTTTCACTTTCATCAAGAGGCCTCTTCACTTTCTGCCATAAGGGTTGTGTCATCTGCATATCTGAGGTTATTGATATTTCTCCCGGCAATCTTGATTCCAGCTTGTGTTTCTTCCAGTCCAGCATTTCTCATGATGTACTCTGCATAGAATTTAAATAAGCAGGGTGACAATATACAGCCTTGACGTACTCCTTTTCCTATTTGGAACCAGTCTGTTGTTCCATGTCCAGTTCTAACTGTTGCTTCCTGACCTGCATACAGATTTCTCAAGAGGCAGGTCAGGTGGTCTGGTATTCCCATCTCTCTCAGAATTTTCCACAGTTTATTGTGATCCACACAGTCAAAGGCTTTGGCATAGTCAATAAAGCAGAAATAGATGTTTTTCTGGAACTCTCTTGCTTTTTCCATGATCCAGGGGACATTGGCAATTTGACCTCTGGTTCCTCTGCCTTCTAAAACCAGCTTGAACATCTGGAAGTTCACAGTTCACATATTGCTGAAGTCTGGTTTGGAGATTTTGAGCATTACTTTACTAGCATGTGAGATGAGTGCAATTGTGTGGTAATTTGAGCATTCTTTGGCATTGCTTTTCTTTGGGATTGGAATGAAAACTGACCTTTTCCAGTCCTGTGGCCACTGCTGAGTTTTCCAAATTTGCTGGCATATTGAGTGCCACACTTTCACAGCATCATCTTTCAGGATTTGAAACAGCTCAACTGGAATTCCATCACCTGCACTAGCTTTGTTTGTAGTGATGCTTTCTACGGCCCACTTGACTTCACATTCCAGCATGTCTGGCTCTAGATGAGAACCCCATGAACAGTATGAAAAGTTCTGGAGGAAGATAGTAAAAATATATATTTCAAAATATACTTGAAAATAGTTTAGTTTTGTTTTTCCTTTATATATACTAAAAAGGACTTAGGGCATTAGTGAACAGACTCTGCATCACAATTGGATTATGGTGGATGACACCAGGCAAAATTAAAAATCAGCCAGAAAGATGTTTTAGAGGATATAGTTTGTGAAAGCTTCTTTGAGGCCCTTAGAAAAGACAGTAAATGCAGTGTCCCCAAATCCTCCTCCTCCCCAGTTGGGAGATAAAATGGCTATTATAATCATGGGTCATTTCAAGTTCAATGGAACTTACTGTCTGGGGGAAAAAAATGGCCAAATAAAAAGCAGGCTTTCTATATATTGCCTTGATAAATGTCTGACCTGCTTCAAGATCCTTTAACGGGGGTTCAACTCATTTTCATGCAGTCTGATACGACACACCAATGATGGTATAGAGCATGAAACACCAAAGGCTTCTACGGATTATCACTTCTGCTAGGCCAACAGACAGCACTTCATTTAAGCAGCTTTCCAGATATCTCCATTGTGAATCTGATGGAAGGATTAGTCTAAAGCCAGAGGTTGTAACCTCTCGTCTGTGAGACTGAGCCTTTGACCAGAGGTGTAGCACAGAAACTGCCACCCCGTGGTATCCTGACTGTGTAACCAGCTGTGCAGACCCACACAATCTGTCACATTCTGTCCTGTTTCATCAGGGAACATGATAAGAAAGATATTTCTTCATCTCCCATACATTGCAATTTTTCTTCTCTACTCATCCAACATGTTTTCATTGCCTTTGGGAGAGAAGAATAATTTCGATGCAGAATTCCATTAATTTCAGGAAACTAAGGCAAAGAAAAAGCTGATAGAGGATTTGAGAAAATTAGCCTGTGCGGTGCTCACTGTTACCCTAATACCATCAGCTCATGGTGACTGCACTGGGATATGATTCTAAGGTCAATTTAGAGAGATGGGATTCTCTGAGCTCACATAATTTAAATTGAACCAAAACACACAGATCGTACTTGGATAAGAGACTTGCAGAAATAGAAAATTGTGTGTCAAACTGGAGGGTACTTGATGGGCAGGAGCACAGAGTTCTTAGATTCAGAATCAAAGGCCCATTGTGTCTAAGACTAAAGAGTGGCAGGCTCTTGAAATTTTGAAAAATTGGTAAGTAATTGGGTTGTTCATTGTAGAAGTCATCTCCCGAGGGAGCTCCTATATACCTTACCAATCATGCTATTTTCATCCCCAAACTGGAAATAACTGTGCATCAGCAGGAGAATAGGTAAGCAGTCATAGTGTAGCCATGCAGAGGAATATTATGCAGCAGGAAAAAGAGACAAAATATTGAGATCCAGATTGATGTGGATGAATCTGAAAGGTACTGTGCTGAGCCAAAGAGTCCACACACAAAGGACTGCCTTCGGTATGATGCTCCCTCTACCTGAAATTCTGAAAAAAGTAGCATTTGTCTAGACTAGCAGAAAGAAGATCAGTGCTTGCTCAGAGCTACTGGTTGAGGCAATAAATGACTGTCATGCACACTTCTACTTCAGTGTTTTTTGTTTTTTAAAGTGAGGCTATTCCCAGAAATTTCATTTATATGGAATGTTGCAGAACATCACCAACTCGTGAAACAAGGTTGCTTATGTTATGGTAAAGTGCCTTTGAGGGATGACATTATGAGTCACATTTTATATGGCTGTAGAAAACCTTTGTAGAAAACCTTGAGCATCTCATTGCTGCTTGATAAGTACTGTTTGTTCTTTTGAGATCCCTCTCATATCGAGGTCTGGAGAAGGAAATGGCAACCCACTCCAGCACTCTTGCCTGGAAAATCCCATGGACAGAGGAGCCTGATAGACTACAGTCCATGGGGTCGCAAAGAGTCAGACATGACTGAGCGACTTCACTTCACTTCACTCATATCGAGGTAGACTGCGGCACCTTTAAGCAGAGCAGTCTGCAGCCTGGAGTTGATGATTTGGCTTAGTCGTTCATTAGCAAGAGGATTTACTTAACATTTTAATTCTCAATATTTTCTTTCTTTGAGGTTTCCCAGGTGGCGCTAGTGGTAAAGAACCCACCTGCCAGTGCAAGGGACAGAAGAGACACGGGTTCCAACCCTGGGTGGGGAAGATCCCCTGGAGAAGGCCATGCCAACCCACGCCAGTATTCTTGCCTGGAGAATCCATGGACAGAGGAGCGTGGTGGGCTACAGACCATAGGGTTGCAAAGTTTCAGACGCGACTGAGACAACTTAGCTCGCAGCGTACACACATCTGTTTCCTTTCTCTTTTTCTTTCTTCCTTTCTTCCATCCTTTTTCCTTCGTCCTTCCTCTCTCTTTCTCCCTCAGTTATTTACCTCTAAAGTGGAGTTAATAATAAAACCTTCCTTCTAATTCACTGAGAAGAGATAGTGATTACAAAGCACTCAGCATCGTGTCTGACGCGTGATATACTTTCAGCAAAGGTTGGATACTCCATTCGCGTAACCTCTTCTCTGAACTCTTCTCCATCGTGCCCTGAAATGAGTGAATCAACACATCGTCTATTACAGGGCTGATGGCTTTGGCCATTGTTATGTGGTAACCTCTCCTTCTCTCCTGGGAGCTGTTCCAAGTGATTGCAGTTGTGTCTTATTTATGCCTTTATTCCCAGCATCACAGCTTTCACATGACTCATTCTCAGAGGTTTAAAAACAACATTCTGGAAGCTTAAATAATCGTCCTTCTGTCCTTTAGGTCGTACACTTTTCTTCAGAGTGAGCTGCCATGGGATTTTCGCCTTGCTGATAGACCAAGCTCTGAAGCCTTGATAGATCTGAAGAATTATATAAGGGAAACAGGACTTACTCAGAAAACAGCATGCTTGTATGTCTCTCCCATTTATTAGACACATGGAAATCAGAGTGAAGTCCCTGGAGTTCCTTTGGGGAGGCTTGGGCAAAGCCTTTTGTGGACTTTCTAAAATGCAAGATCAAATGAAGAGTGTGTCCACATTTGAGCAAGACTTCAGAAATAAAGCTTAAGGCATGATACTTTTAGACCACAGTGCACTTCCCATGCTGCCCATTTATCATCCTCATAAACATTGACTTGACAACAGCTTTTGTTCTCAGTGGAAATTTGTCCTGTCCTCTGAGTAAAGTTCGTTGGTTTCTCTGTATCTGTGAATACTTTCTTTTGCATCTTCAGTCCCAAGAGCCTAGACATTTAAAAATTTCTGCCTGCCTTTCTACATGTCCCTATACTCTTTTCTGTTCATTAAATAATAATTAATACTTATTATTCGGTTCGGTTCAGTGGCTCAGTCGTATCCAACTGTTTGAGGCCCCATGAACTGCAGCACACCGGGCCTCCCGGTCCATCACCATCTCCCGGAGCTTGCTCAAACTCATGTCTGTCACGTCGGTAATGCCATTCAACCATCTCATCCTCTGTCGTCCCCTTCTCCTCCAACCTTCAATCTTTCCTAGCATCAGGGTCTTTTCCATTGAATCAGTTCTTTGCATCAGGTGGCCAAAGTATTGGAGCTTCAGCTTCAGCATCAGTCCTTCCAATGTATATTCGTGACTGATTTCCTTTAGGGTGGAAAAGTTGGATCTCCTAGTTGTCCAAGGGACTCTCAAGAGTTTTCTCCAACACCACAGTTCAAAAGCATCAATTCTTCAGCACTCAGCTTTCTTTATAGTCCAACTCTCACATCCATACATGACTACTGGAAAAACCATGGCTTTAACTAGATGGATTTTTTTGGCAAAGTAATGTCTCTGCTTTTTAATATGCTTGTCCAGGATGGTCATGACTTTTCTTCCAAGGAGCAAGCATCTTTTAATTTCATGGCTGCAGTCACCATCTGCAGTGTTTTTGGAGCCCAAGAAAATAAAGTCTGTCAACTGTTTCCTTTGTTTCTCCATATTATAATAAATAATAAATAAAACTATAAAATAAGTAATAATTTGACTTAGGGAATTATTTGAATGTGCTTGGTGGCATGTTATATTTCTCATCAGTGACATCTTTGAATATTTATGGAGGTAAAGAAAGTGTTAATTTCAGTTAGAGGATCTAGGTAAGAATCTCTCTCTCTCTCTCTCCCCCCGCCCCCCTCTCTCCCCTCACCCTCACCACCCCTCCAAACACTGAACTGAAAAATAAATCCTCAGGCAAATATCTGATACTATCTAGATGTATCTTTCTCACAAACATGTTGCCGGAAGAGCTTTTACTTACTCTTCATATTATTTTAGCAGCAGACAGACATACCAAACCAAACAGAAACCAAGATAAAGCAAATATTTTGATGTAGGATTTTAACCTGACTGGACCCTCTTCTGAATACTTCTATGTTATATCTGCTCTGGCCAATGACAGAAATACTAAATACAAACCTTTTTCTCTATTACAGGTACTGCTGGTAGCAGGTGGGAGGAAAGGGAGTTGGGAAATGCTTTTATTCCATAGATAGTGCTCTACTGAGTAAGCTTCTCTTTATGCAACATTTAAAAACTTTAATTTTCAAGTCAGGAGACAAGACCCAAGAAAGTTCAACTCTTTTCAATACATCCATGACTCTGACAGATGCAGCAAAATACATGGAAAGGGAGAGAATCCCACATACTGTCTTTCAAGTTCCTTTTTTTTTTTCCCACAGACTTGGATAGAAAAGATTTCCACACATTCCTACACTTTGTGTGTTGATTGGCTTGTTCTCCAATTTATCTCTGAAAGGGAGACAGGGTCAACAGAGCAGAGCAAAGATAATCTCTGAGGAATGATTTCCCTTAAGCTGAGATATTACACACAGATGTGATGCGTGTTTACAGCCCAGCCATAGACTCCTGTCTGATGGGATCTATCTGCCACCCTACTAGATGGTCACTGTTAAGAAAGAAGATTATGAAAACAAAACTGCCTCCTAACATAATAGTATAAGGAGCCAACTGTATGATGTAGAACAAAGATCCAGGGACTTCCCTGGCAGTCCAGTGGTTAAGATTGCACTTTTGAATGCAGGGGGCCTGGGTTCAATCCCTGGGCAGGGAACTAAGATCCCATATGCTTGAAAGCAAAAAGCCAAACCATAAAACAGGAGCAATATTGTAACAAAATTCAGTAAAGACATCAACAAAATTAAAGAGGAAAGCAAAGAGCCAATCATGTATTTCCTTTTTGCCACTGTCAACTGTCATTTCAGTGCTTCTTAATTTCAGTGCTTCTTAAAGAGTTGGCTTAGCTGCTTAAGGGAAGGAGATGGATTCTTCTCAGAGCCTCTTGAAGCAATGCAACCCTCCCAATACCTTGATTTTAGTTCAGGGAGACCCATTTCATGTTTCTGACCTCTAGAACTGTAAGATAATAAATGTATATTGTTTTAAGCTGAAAAAAAAAAAAGAATTCACTTAGAATTGCATTACAGTGACCTGAGAATTCATGTCTGGGCTCACGTGCCTATAATTTCTCAGACATTTAACATGCATCCATGGAAAGCCCCAGCAGGTAAATATTTTCCTGTAGAGGGCAATTTTAAAGGGTGGATCAGTGATTTCCCCAGCATGTGTTTTAACTGAGGAGTATTTTCTATATACCTATTGTCGCACTGTTTCAAATCACATTCCTTTCAACGGGTTTTGAAATTTTTCAGTGCAATAGAGGAATAAAGGAGATGGGTGAGTATAAAAATTTTGCTTGGTATCTTCTACAGCTAGGTTTAAAAGAATATTTTTAAAAGAGAACAATGCCGATGGAAGGAGCCAGGGCAGTACCCCAAGGCAGGAAGTAGAAGTTTTCAGCTCAGTCAGTATTCTCTGTGCCACCTTGGGCAAGTCACTTACATGATATTTCTCAAGATGCAGAAACATCTTCATGTTTCTCAAGATGGTTTGCAAGAACCAGGATTTGAATTCATACCTGCCTTGCAAGTGAAGCATCCTGACTTATATGGTTCTCAGCCACCACTGTCTTCATTTTCCTCTTCATTTCCTTTCCCCTTCATCTAGCCTCGGATGTCCTGACGATAACCCAAGAATGCTAATGCTTTCTTCTTAGGTTGTTGTAAAGACTGAATGAGATCCTTTGTGCCTAGGACTTAGTAAATGATTTCGTTTATAGACATGTCTCCATAAATGAAGGCTCCCATCATCCTTCTTGTTGTGGTTATTTTGATTAGGACATCTGCTCCTGCTAAATAGCACTACTATTTTTTCAACAGTAATATATTTCCTATGTAAATATGCTTGGAGAATACAAATTTGGCTAGTCTTTGTTACAAAATACTGTGATTGTTATTCTAGTTACGTATTTCTGCATAATGTTAGTTGTTCAGTTGTGTCCAACTCTTTGCAACCCCATGGACTGTAGCCCACCTGGCTCCTCTCTCCATGGAATTCTCCATGTAAGAATACTGGAATGGGTCACCATTCCCTTCTCCAGGGGATCTTCCTGACCCAAGGATCAAACCCAGGTCTCCTGCATTACAGGTGGATTCTTTACTGTCTGATTCACCAGGGAAGCCCCATTTCTGCATAATAAAGTACACCAAAGCTTACTGTTAGAGGCTGAATTGTGTCCTCTAAAACCTCATATGTTGAAACCCTAACCCCAGGAGCTCAGAATGTGATTGAATTTGTGGGTGGGGCTTTTAGAAATGTTATTAAGTAAAAATGGGTGGGCCCCATGTGATGTAACTGGTGTGCTTATAAGAAGAGATTAGAACTCACACACGCGCGTGTGCGCGCACACACACACAGAGGAAAGACAGTGGGAACACACAGGGAGAAGATGACACCTACATGTCAAGGAGAGAGGTCTCAGAATGGATGAACTCTGCTGACAACTTAATCTTGAACTGCTAGCCTCCAAAACTGTGAGAAAACAAATTTCTATTGCTTAACCACCCGGTCTAAGTTATTTTGTTATGGAAGCCCATGACCAAAACAGTTACAAGTATTAGCAAACTAATACACTTGCTAAATTCAGCAGTAATGATATCTGTTTTGCTCTTGAATCTAATATTTGAGCAGGGTTCACAAGAAGGAGAGCTGGGCTCTCCTTCACTCAGTTCTTTCAGCTGGGGCAGCTGGAGGGAATTTTGCTGGAATCATCTGAAGCTCAGTCAGTCACACATCTGTTGGTTGATACTGGTAGCTGACTGAGACTTTGGCTGGATCTGTTGGCATAAGACCTCCGTGTGGTCTGAGTTTTCACACAACCTGATGCCTCATTTCAGGAGGAGGGTTCCAAGAGAGAGCCAGACAGAGGCTCCATGACATTTTCTAAACTAGCATTGGAGAGATAGAGTATCACTTCTGATACTTTTCATTCATCATAACCAAGTCATAATAGTCAGTCCAATTTAAGGAACAAGAATCAGTCTCCACTTTTTGATGGCATCATGTCAAAGATTGTGCAGCTACATTTTAAAATTCCCACAGATGTGCAACCACAACTATGTGTGTGTGTGTATGTGTATGTGTGTGTGTGTATAGGAAGATAAAAAACATATATATCTCAACTACAGGTATATTAATTTCATGTTGATTAAGTGTCAGTACTGTTTTATGTTGAAAAATACAAAGACTCTTACAGGTATTTTTATGGAATCTATACACTGATTTCTTTTAAATTACTTAGAAATTTCTTAATCCTAATTCTATTATCTGTTTCTTTCTAAGCAAAAGTAAGATGATGAAACTCCTTTGTCACTCCTCTGAGACCAGGGTTTTTTTTTTTTAATTAATTTTTATTTTTTAGTTTGCTTTGCTTTACAATACTGTATTCGTTTTGCTATACATTGACATGAATCAGCCACGAGTGTACATGAACTCCCAATCCCGACCCCCACCTCCCCCCTCCCGCCCCACACCTTCTCTCTGGATTATCCCTGTGCATCAGTCC